>JAQQSU010000315.1:0-28679 GCA_028627135.1 Pseudochirops cupreus | reverse complement strand
CTTCAGTCAGGTTGTTGACTCTCTTTTCATGATTTTCTTACATCATTTTCATTTCTCTTCCCAATTTTTCCTCCACTTCTCTTACTTGATTTTCAAAATCCTTCTTGAGCTCCTCTATGGCCTATAACCAATTCATATTTTTCTTAGAAGCTTTTGATGCAGGAGTTCTGACTGTGTTGTCTTCCTCCCATTCCATGCTTTGATACTTTTTGTCCCCCAAAAAGGAATCTAAAGTTGGATTGCTGTGCTTGCTTTGCTTCCTTTGCCTGGTCATGTTGCCAGCCAATTACTTGACTTTTGAGCTCTTTGCCACAGTAGAACTCTGCTTCCAGAGAGGAGAGCTTTATCCCAAAGCACTGGGGTTTTCACAGCTGCTGGAGCTATTAGGAAGGTGCTGTTTCTGCACCCCCCACAAACTCTGGCTCACTGGTCACACACCTCAGGACCACCACCCAAGACCACAATCCAGATCCAGGCAGGTTAAAGCAAGCATGATTACCCTCTGAATAGTCACTTGGCCCTCCTACAATCTGCAGGCCAGCAGCTCTGAAGCAGCCACATGGAGGTGGCTGCAGGGCCGCCACATCTCCAACACTTCTCGCTCCAGGGGCAGGGTCCAGACCTGCTTTTCCATCCCCTCCCAATTCCAACAGAGTTCTATACCGACCTCTCACTTTTTCTTTGGCATTTATGGGTTGATAATTCTAGAAACTGCCACTGCTGCTGATGATCCACTCTCCCAGAGTCCTCTGCAGCTGCTGGTCAGGGCTACCCTGGGGCTAAAACCATGGGCTCACAGGGGGATAGGCTCAGCTCCCAGTGCACTGCAATGAACCCTTCCTGTCCACCTGCCAGGCTGCCTTCAGTGGAAGATTTCTGTCACTTTGTGTGCTCTGTAGCTCTAAAATTTTTTGAGTCATATTTCATAGGTATTTGAGGTGGTTTTGGGGGGAGCAACAGAGTTTTCCTGCTTCTATGCCACCATCTTGGCTCTGCCCCTAAATGTTTGCTTTTAAAAACAAAAATCAGTGCCTTCTTTTAATTGATCAATTCAATGGTTTAATTTTAATTTGGTGGATTTTGCTTTTTGGAATTTCTACTCTGGTGTTTAGTTAGGGGTAGTTGATTTGTTGCTTTTCTACTTTTGTTGCATGCCCAATTCATTGATTTTGCTGATTTCTATTTTGTTGATCAAAGTGTTGAGATATAAATATCCGCCTAATGATGGCTTTAGCTGCATCTTAGACATTTATTTTGGCATGTTCTATCATTCTGATTTTCTTTCTTTTTTGAGATAGCTAGGTGGCACAGTGTATAGAGCACTGGGCATGGAGCAAGGAACATCTGAGTTCAGGTCTGGCTTCAGATACTTATTAGCTGTGTGACTCTGGGCAGTTAATATCTACCTTAGTTTCCTCAACTGTAACATGGGGATAATAAAAACATCTACCTCACAGGATTTTTTGTGAAGACCAAATGAGAAAATATTTGTAAAAAGCACTCAGCAATATCTACCACATAGTGGGTGCAATATAAATGCTTATTCCCTTGTCTTCCCTTACCCTTTTGAAGAAACTTCCTTTTCTATGATTTTTTGATCTACCAATTATTTAGGTTTAAATTGTATCCAACTAATGTTAAATTTTCTTTTAAGTTCCTTATTTAGATACAATTTTACTTGCACTGTGGTCAGTAAAGTATGGTTTACCAGTTTCACTTCTTTAGGAGTGATGGCTGCTAAATCTCAGGTGATTCTGACCATGGCTCTTTGGTACTTGAATTCTTTCTCTTTTACTGCTTGAAGTATTTTTCCCCCTTAATCTTAGGAGATCTGAACGTCGGCTATAATATTCCTAGGAGTTTTCATGTTGGGGTTTCTTTCAGAAGGTAACTGGTAGATTCTTCTAATTTCTACTTTGTTCACTGGTTATAAAAGATCTGGGCAGTTTTATTTTAAGATTTCTTGAAATATTCTGTGTAGGTTCTTTTTTTTGTTATGGCTTTCAGGTAGTCCAAAGATAAATTATCTCACTCAGGATCAAGTGGATCCCCTTTCCAGGTCAATTATTTTTGTGGGGAGTTGTCATATTTTCTACTCTCTCTCTTTTTCCTCAGTCTTTTGACTTTGAATATTTATTGATGTAGGGGCAGCTAGTTGGCACAGCAGATAGTGTGCCTAGCCTGGAGTCAGGAGGACTCCTCTTCCTGAGTTGAAATCCAGGCTCAGACATTTACCAGCTGTGTGATCCTAGGCAAGTTAACTCTGCCTCAGTTTCCTCATCTGTAAAATAAGCTGGAGAAAATGGCAAATTGTAAAGCCAGGGACAAGCACCTTTCCAGAGGACTGCTGCTGTGGATAGCTCTAAGGTTCTGATCACATAGTGTAGTGAACTCTATTTATTCAGCAGTAAATTAAAGCAAAACATTCACAGAAACCAAGGTACAGCATTTGCAATGATATAACATAAAAACGTATCACTAAAGTGGTCAAATAGTTTTCACCAAAGTGGCCACATAGTTGTAATCAAAAGATATCATTCAGTAAGTCCTTAACTCTTCCTTACTGACCAAGCCTCCTTAAGGGACACAAAGTACAATCATTTAGTAAGTCCTCATCTCAATCATCCTTAAGAAGCAAGCCTCCTTAAGGGACACAAAGTACAAAGGTCAAAGTTCTCCAAGCTGAGGTCACATTGTCTTAATCTCTCAGTCAAAAAGTGTTCTTTCTTCTTGATTGGTGATTAGTTTCCAATCATCCTTAAGAGGTACAATGTACAGAGTATGAAGTTCTCCCACCCATAGGCCAAGTAAATCATGCTCTTCTCAGTCAGCATTCAGTACCCAAGGAGAAGTCTCTTCATCTTGACTCAAGGCTGGCTCTCAGATTCCATGGTTCCTCTTCCATGGTGCCAGCTTTTGCCTAAAATTACCCAACTGTCACCTGAACTCAAAGGTAGGCAGCTCTCAGCTCCTTGTCCAGCTGCCCATCCAGTTCCTGTTCCATATTGAAGCTCACAGTGTCCAGTTCATCTCAAGTACTTCAGGGTTCCTTTTCTGGAAAAACAAAGCTTAACAGAGCCACAATAATATTCATACACATTGCCAGCACCATCATCAATTCACTATCTGCCTGTGAAATCAACACAGACCCAACAACAAAGTCTGAGAACTCAACACAAATCATCAGTACAGTCCCAGGACCTCTGAAACCCTCCTCCAGGACAACAGATAACAAGAAAATCCTCTTTCAGGGCTTCCAGGAAGGTCCAGGGCTTCTATATAAAATGTCACAAACAAAAATCATCACAGAGTGCCACGATACCACAAGTTTTCTCCTTCTCAACTCTGCCACCACAAGTGTTCTCTTTTCAGTTCTGCCCTTTCCCAGCTTGGGCTTCTCCTTATATGTGGTCATTAGCTCCTCCCAGTTCCTGTCTTTGGCAAGTCCTTCCCACTGTGGGTTTCACAAGTCCTATTTCTTAACAAAGACTTGATATAATGCAGGGCAAGACTCAAAAGAAACTTGAACTGAAACAAGGTGCTAAGTACCTCTTTGCTTGCCATTACACAAATCACTTCAGTATCTTTGTGCAGAAAATCCCAAATGGGATCTCAAAGAGTTGGACACAATTGAAATGATTTAACAAATTTCTTGATGTCTCATGGAGTCATTAGTTTCTATCTGGTCAATCTAATTTTTAAGGAGTTATTTTCTTGAGTAAGTTTTTGTACCTCTTGTTCCAAGATGTCATTTCTTTTTCTGTATCTTCCTTCCATACCTCTCATTTTTCCCCATTTTTTTCTCTACTTCCTTCATGTTTTTAAAAATAATTTTTAGCTCTCCCATTATTATTTTTTGGCTCTTGCTTTAAATCTTCCAGAAATGATTTTAAAATTATGTTTGTTTTTGATCACATATACCTAATATTTTTTTTCTTTCAAACTTTTGACTTTAATATTTATCTTAGAATCATTTTTGGGGGGTACATTCTAATTTTACAAGAATTAAATTCTTAATTTTTGCCACTATCTAAGAATAACAATTTTCCTTGCCATCTCCCACCCCCCCCATAGCCATATAATTTGCATCTCATTTCACTCTTCCCACGTACTCTTATAATTTATGGTTGTGACATTATTTCCTTTGAGGATACAGACTTATGGAATAGTTATTGTCTTCTTTTGGGTTTACCCTTTGTACTTCTCTCAATCCAAGGTATTTCTTGCTTGTGTCTTTTTCCTTTGTTTACTCATATCGTCATTTTTAGTTTATTAGGAATTCACATATACATCAAACTTTGCTCCTATACTCCTGGAAGGTGTATAACTGTGCTTCATTCTTAGTTTGGTAACTAAGATTAGGCCTTGTCTTCTGTACAAGTTGATTGGCCTTGTCTCATTTTGGGCCCAGGCGGCCTGGATGCTGGTCCAGTCTTATTTCTTTCCACCAGTAGGGCTCCTAGGTCACTCTACCTTGTGTGCCAGTCTGTCCCCATTTCTTATATCAAATTGGGCCCGAGACACTCCATGCCGGGCACTCCTTTGCCTCTGTCTTCTATCATGGAAGTTGTCCATAGGTTACCCTTATCTGGGTCTGGACACTGGTTTGAATCTCTTTTCTGTCATGGATGGTATTCTTAGATCATCGTGACTGTGCCAGTTGGGCCATCTCCAGCTTCATATCGAGAAGGAGTGCCTGGGTTGCTTGTGCTGGGCAATGCTCTGACCTTTTTTATTGATGTGGGACTGGGCTGATTCACATTTCACCTTATACCTACCCAGTTTATCTCTGATCCACACTTCCCCAAGATTCTAGCAATCTTTTTTTAAATGCAGTCTTTGATCAGATCTAGTTTACAGTTGTTTTGCTTTGATTTTTATCATTGTTCCTTATGGTGGATTTTTAGAACTTTACTGGGTTGATCTTGGCTCTGCTTTGTCTTAAAGAGACCACTACCTCCCCAAAATCCATTATAAATTCATCTCAAACATTTTCTTTAAAAATAAAAACAAAGGGGGAAAAGTCTGCTCAGAAAGAAAGCCCTTTCACTCAACAGAAATAATTTAAACATATATAAGAATCCATCCTTGCATTTTCTTGGGTAAAGAAATCTTTTATGGCTTTTCTCTTAGTCTACACAAAAGTATGGCAGACTTGCCTAAATAACATACTAATATCCATTAAAACTGATGAAGAGATTGTCTCGTACATAATGGTACCAACGAATTACTTCTAAAGAAAATTTTATTGATGCCTTTTGTTTTTATATCACATCTTTTCTTAACAATTACCCTTTCTCCTCCTCTACCTAGAGAGCCTTCCAAGAAAAAAGAAAATTGAACAAAACCACTCAATTCATTGACTACATCTAAAAGCATAATCAACCATACCCATTATGCATCTCCCAATGAAAGGAGGAATATTTATTTCTTTATCTCTTCTCCAGAGGCAAAGACTGGTCATTGTAATTACACAGAGCATTCAATTTTCAATTTTTTTTTCCATCTACATTGTTGTAGTTCTATTTTCTTGGTTCTACTTACCCCATTCTGCATTTGTTCAGAAAAAAATATCCTAATGTTTCTTTGTATTCCTAATCACCATTTTTATAAGGCAATAATATTCCATTACATGTATGTATCACAATTAACTTAGCCATCCTCAGTTGATGGACCTGTACTTTTTATCTACTTCTTTGCTACCCACAAAGAAGTGGTGTTATGAATATCTTGATATACATTGATTCTTACTTTCTGTCCATGATCTCTTTATCATAAGCTTAAGAGTAACATCACTTGGTAAAAGCATGTGAACAGTTAAGTCACTTTTTCATGTAGTTCAAAATTGTTTTACAGAATAGTTGGAACCATAGCTCCACAAACATATTATTGTGCCTGTCTTTTCACAATCTCTCCAACACTGACTATTTCCATCTTTTATCATCTTTGCCAGTCTGTTGAGTGTGTAAGGTGAAACCTCTGATTTGTTTTAACTTGTATTTCTCTTATTATTAGTGATATGGAACAATTTTCCACATGCTTTAAAATAGTCTGCAATTCTTTTGAGATCTGTTTCTCTATATTCTTTGATCACTAATACAGTAAGGAATGGATTCCAGTCACAAGTGTGTAATTTCCCATTTATTTAGACATCAGACTTTCATTAGGAATACGAGATGCAAGGATTTTCCCCCAACTGAGTTACCCTTTATGTTAGATGCATTGATTCTGTTTTCTCTTCTATTTCACTTAAAGTCTTGTATGCTTCCATTCTCTACTGTGTTATGATTATAGTTAGGAAAACATTTATATTAGGATATGTGTGTGTGTGTGTGTGTATACACACATATATATATATATACATATACATATCTATATATGAAGTAACCACACATTACACATTTTGAAGCTGTCTTCATTTATATTGTAATAGTCAACATGCATACTATCCTTTAGGCTATACTTTTTTCTTCCATCACTTCATAGTTTTTGCATGTTCTTGGAATTCTTCATTTATATTTATGTTACATCTCTATATCAATATCTACATATCTATATCTATATATACACACATTTTCTCTGTACGTGTGTATAGAAGGAGAGATCTATATAGATAGAAACCAGATATTTAATTTTTGCTTTTGTCAGAAATGCCCCAAGTCTTATTCTTCATTAACTTTGCTTAAGGCTGAGGGGGTCCTTCAAAAGCCATCCCCTTTGTCTGTAGATAGGTTTCTGCAGAGTCTTCTGGAAACAAAATATAAGCCTGGCCTCTAGGTTCCATACAGTATAGATTCTGAAACTAGGGAAAACTGAAAACGATGCCACAAAGAATGCCATGTGAAGAAGCAAGATTTTCCCATATATAAGGAAATATCAGCAATCATCCTTTGGGCTACACCTTTCTCTGTGGACCCACATCTCAGCTGGTACTTACTCCTATTTCTGTATCTTCATATGAAGTCAAGAAGTCAACCAAAGATTTCAACCCAGTAAATGTGGCCTAAATATATCAGTTTTGTGCATGAGCTATCCTTCATTCCTTTGTTGTAGCTGCTGAGTTTTCATAAAGCTACCCCTTTAGAAAGCATTTACTGCTAAATGGTGGGAGAAATGAACATGAGACGCCTGTTCTAGCTGCTTTTTTGACTTATTGCTTATACTTTCAGGGCTGCTCTACATTATGAGTTTTCTTGTACCAGGTAAGGGATAAGCTTCAAATGAATGCTGTTCCACATCCAAAAATCTTCCTAGGATGAATATTTTGCTAGTTGCATTCTCCAGCTAAAGGCTTTCTAACAATGATTACGTTCATAAGTGTTCTTGCTAATATTCATCCTCTGATAAGAAGGCAGGCATGTTCTACCCAAAGGAAGGCCTCTACACATTTATTAAATTAGTATTTCTCTCCAGTATGAATTCTCTGATGGTAAATAAAGGATGAGTTATACCTAAAAGCTTTCCCACATTCATTACATTCATAAGGTTTCTCTCCAGTATGAATTCTCCTGTGGGTAGTAAGTGGTGTGCTCTGGGCAAAGGTCTTACCACATTCGTGACACTCATAAGGTTTCTCTCCAGTATGAATTCTCTGATGGGAATTGAGCTGCGTTTTTGACCTGAAGGCCTTCCCACATTCATTACATGGATAAGGTTTTTCACCTGTATGAATTTTCTGGTGGTAGGTAAGAGATGAATTGGACCTAAAAGCTTTGCCACATTCAGTACATTCATAAGGCTTCTCTCCAGAATGAATTCTCTGGTGTGATGTAAGTTGTGCTCGGAGAATAAAGGCCTTTCCACATTCTTCGCATTCATAAGGTTTTTCTCCAGTATGAATTTTATAGTGATACTTAAGAGATGAGCTGCAGGTGAAAGATTTCCCACATTCTTTACATTTATGAAATTTCTCCCCTGTATAAATTCCCTGATACCTAGTAAGATGGAGGAAGGCTCTCCTATATTCATCATATCCGTAAGTTCTCTCTATGATATCTGTTATATGATCCTGAAAAGGGTTTGAATTATACTGAGGTGACTCTTTAAATTCATTATGCTTAGGAAGTTTCTTAACATCAGTGTCCCAGTTTTCTTCCACTGTGGATTCCTGGTAACTATTCCTTGGGTATTTTTCCAGGGATGATTTATTCATATCAATGTCAAGCTGTACAACTGATTTCTTCATTTCAAGTTTACTTTCCCAATCTGAAATACATTTTAAAAAAATCACTATTCCATTTCCTATTAGAAGGTTATTTTGTGCATTCAATTCTAGAAGAAAACATATTGTACATTCAAATCTGTTCCTTCTTGGGGCAGCTAGGTGGTACAGTGGATGGAGCACCAGCTTTGGAGTCAAGAGGACCTGAGTTCAAACACTTCCTCAGACACTTCCTAGCTGTGTGAGCCTGGGCAAATAAATCACTTAACCCCAACTGCCTCCAAAAAACAAAAACAAAAACCGTTCCTTCTTCTCATCAAAGATAATTATCTTCAAACTTGAAAGCATAAAACAAATAACAAAACACCCCTCACACTTAAAACTCTGTAGTGATTATAATTTACAAAGAACTTTCATATATGTAATTTTATTTGTTCTTTGAAAACCCTGTGCAGTAGGCAGGGCAGGTATCATGTTATGTAAGGAAACTGAGGCTTGGAGTATTTAATTAACTTGCCAAAGACCAAAATGAGAACATAAGAAGACAGAGATTATAACTGGGATCTGCTGCCTCCTTCCATAATGGCACACTGCCTCTCAGACATCCTAGGATAGCGGTTCTCAACCTGGGGGTTGCAACCCCTTTGGGGGTCAAACGACCTCTTTACAGGGGTCACAGGGGTCACCTAAGACCATTGGAAAACACATATTTCTGATGGTCTTAGGAACTGAGTCACCGCTCCTCTATCCATCTCCAGGCGGGTCTGCCCACATGCAGATACGCCCACATACGAGCATTAAAGGGATGAGGCATCAGGAAGGTTGAGAACCACTGTCCCAGGAGGAAGTTAAGCCTCGGCCTCACCGAGCAGATTTCCTGCTAGGTCTCGCCATTTCTACCTTCACAACATCCCTTTCTCTCCACTCATTCAGCTGCCACCTGCGTACAGACCCTTAGCACCTCGTTCTGAACTACGACAGCTTTCTGGTTTATTTCCCTGCCTCAAATCCCCCCTCTCCAGTTCATCCTCCAATGAGCTGCCAAAGTGATCTTCTTCAAGGGCAAATCTGAACATGCTGACCCCTACTCAATGAACTCCAGTGCCTTCCTATTACCTTTAGAATCAAATATCGAACTCTCTGTTGGGCTTTTAAAGGTCCTCACAACTTAAGGGCTTCCTGCCTTCCTAGCCTTCTCACCCTCTACTCTTTTCTAGATCCTCTACGGTCCAATTACACTGACTCCAGGTCACTCCTTGAACATGCCCTTCCCATCTCCCCTGTCACTGGGGTACTGCCCTTTCCCTTTCCTTCCTGGTTGCCTTCAAGATGCTGCTAAAACTCCCCCTCTGGTAAGAAGCCTCCTCCAGGCCTCCCCGCTTGTCTCTAGCATATGGGGGTGCTATCTCTCTGAAGAAACTTCTTACTTATCCTGCATAAACCTCGCAGGTACATAGTCATTTGTATTGTCTCCCCTATCAGAGTATGAGCTCCCCGAGGCAATGGGGTTTCCCCTTTCTTTTAGTATCCTAGCACTCAGTCCAGTGCCTGGCACTGTAAGTAAGGACTCAATAGACATTTCCCAACTGACATCACTGAGTATTAATAGTAGCACAGTACATTCATCTTCCTGAGTTCAAATCTGGCTGCTGACATCTACTAGCTGCGTGACCCTGGGCAGGTCACTTCACACTGTTTACCTCTGTTCCTCATCTGCAAAATGAACTGGAGAAGGAAATGGCAAACTCCTCCAGTGACTTTGCCAGGAAAACCCTAAATGGGACCACAAAGAGTCAGTCACAACTGAACAATGACGACGACGACAATATAAACAACGGCTTTAAGGTTTGCAAAGTACTTTACAAATAATATCTCATTTGATTCTCAAGATGTGCCTGGGAAACAGGTGCTATCATCAGCCCCATTTTATAGATAAGCAAACTGAGGGAGACAGAGGTTAAGTGACTTGCCCAGGGTCACACAGCTAGTATATATCTGAGGCCAGATTTGAACTCAGGTCTTCCTGACTCCAGGTCCAGCATTCTATCCACTGTGCCACTTACCTACCTAAAAGGATTTGTGTATGTGACCGAGGATCTACTGTTTAAAATCTGAAAATCATGATGAACAAGGGATGTTCTGTAAAAATGGTAAAAGGCAGATGAAGAGGTAGATTCTGAAAACTCCAACTGGCTGGAATGGAGAGCAATGACACAGGGGAAAGTGAGCAGTGTGGGTTTTGGAATCAGAAAAGAGCTCAGTTTACTTTCGGCCCTTCAGCCTCTGGGCCTGGCAAACCAGGACAAGGAGTGCTGAATGAAACCTTGCTGACTTAACCAAGGAACGGCATCTCAGCGCTGTTGTCAGGATCAGAGGAGATCACCTATGTAGAATGCTTGTTCAGTTCTCATTGGTTATACCAATATCAGCTATGATTACTACTTTGATACCAAAGCCTATTCAAATTATAGAATAAGTAAAGAAAGTATGAAATAGAGCCATAGCAGATAAGCCTAATTTCTTGGACTGAGTGGGAAGTCCCCCTGCTCTATCAGGAGAATAGCCTACTCGGGAGCTATCTAGCCTTCACAAACATATTTTTAAAAATCTTTCATGATAACCTTGATGATGAGAGATGAATGTGTTACTAGGTGTCTGATCAAACTCTCCTACCTAAAGATTGAAACTTAACAGATTGATATGAACTTGATGGAAGGTCTCTGGTGCCTTCTGCACTACAATGCCATGGTTCCCTCCCTGTCAACATTCTTATCAGATCACTTTAGGACAGAGAAGACAATGCTTGTTAAATCTGAGGATGACATCAAGCTATGAAGGATAGCTGCTAATCTAGAAAAAAGAATCATGATCAAAAGACCTTGACTTGGTGGAATTTGGGACCAAAAGCCATCTTTAAGTACTGCGGAGATGTGATTTTCTCTGTGTGGGTCCTTGTTCTAAAGACTGCTATTCCCTTATACTTTAGCAGATGGTCGTCTAGCCTTGCTGTGGCCCAAAACTTCATCAGCTCATGGCTACTTTTGAGTATAATCCTTTCTGAACTTGCCAGGTGGGTCCACTGCGGCCATCTCCAGTCATCCTGACCAATATCTGTTCACTGGACCTAAATGGCTCTGGAGGAGAAAATGAGACTGGTGACCTCGAACAGCCCTCTCTCACTGAAATCAAAGTCAACTGCAAGTCATGTCATCATCTTCCTGATATCATGGTTCTCTTCAAGAAGGAAGGACAAACCACAACACAACAGGTGGGTCCATTAACAACAGACATTCTGGGCTAGTACTAGAAGGCTTTTAAGCTTGACAAGACCTGCTGTATAGATTATAATCAATCCCCTAACATAGCCTTTGAGAATCTAGGGTCCCTTCTGTGATATAGGAAAGGATGGTCATTTGCTCTTTCCTGAGTCCCTCTTGAGTTTTTAACCAGACACACCACTGAAGTGTAAAGAATATATTTTTTCTTTATCTTGAATCTACATCAAGTCCTAGGACAGAGCTCTATATAGATCTATTAGGAATGATCAAGAAGAGGCTGAAATAATGCCTGCTGTGTAACTTTATAAAACAGAGTCACTGCTGTGACTCCACAGAAATATGAGAAAGAGATTTCTCTTGCTGATAGAGGCAAAGATGAAGGAATAAGTCAAGAAAAGTGACCTGTTAAGAATCTGATGTTCATTTGAGAACAAAAGGGAGTTTGTGCTAAACAGTTTTAGCCCTTCTACAAGGCCAAGGACATGAAGGAGAGTTCCCACAGGTGTCTCAGGTGCTTCCTCCTGACTAAAAGCTGACCTAAAGCCACAGCTCTTGTGCGCCTGGTTCCCCTGCACTCACCCACGTAGGGGCCTCTGGTGTCTTCTCTCCCCAGCATCCACGGCATTTTCCTTTGTTCCAGCTGGGAGATCACATCTAGTTTGGAAACATAATACTCTACTCATGAAAAATGAAAAGGTAGCAAGGATGGAGAATCACTTCAGAATTCCATTACAGTCCATTATTCTCCAGGGAAAAGAAGGCATTATAGAATGACCAGGGGGTGACACCAAGACCCTCTGAAAATGGCTCTACATAAGTTCTGAAAGTAGGCGATACCACCCCCTGGGGGGTGCTGGAATGATCCAGGTGCGGTGGTAGTAGCATGGGGGCAGCTGGGGGCACTAAATAAAAACAAGAGCTAACCTAACCTAACCCCAGGGGGGCACTGAGTAATTTTTTTTAAAAGAGGGCTATGCCCAAATAAGTTTGGGAACCTCTGCACTATAATGTGTTCCTAGGGAGCAGGTTTGTTTATGTTGTGAGTCGTTATGGAGTTTTCTGGAGGGGAAGGGTATGGATAGGAGAGAAATGTCTGTGTAGTTCACAAATTAGGTTTGGAATCAGAAAGAAAATAATTTTATTTGTCCTTTTTCCTATTAAAAAAACCCCACCAGAATCCTTGACATGTTTAGAAACTGCCCTGGGGTATTACCCTTGATTTAAGGCAGGGCTTCTTAAAACTTTTTCCACTTGTGACGTCTTCAGTGTTTCTTACAACTGTGAGTGGTGACCCTGTCTCAACCAATGGTTTAAGAAGCGCTAAAAGGCAATAAAGGATGGGGAACAGGCTTGTTTCCAGTTTTACAAAGTAAAAACCTCTCATTTAACAATAGGGAGCCGAAAGATGAGGGCTCTCTATTCTCTCTGTTATATCAAACAAACATTGCGCCACAGCCTAATGGACCACAGGGAACATTTTCTGAGTCACTGGGAAGGGGTTCTCACCTAGGAACACGAGGTTCCTGTAGTTTTCCAGCATCACATCCCTGTAGAGCTCCTTCTGAGAAGGGTTCAGGTGCAGCCACTCTTCGTGAGTGAAATCCACAGCCACATCCTTGAATGTCACTGACTCCTGGAACACAGAAAACATTTCTGCTTAGCTAGAGGCTGTCCCTCACACGGATGCTGTCGAAAGGTGACATTAAACAGAAGTTTAAAGACTGGTACTTACAAGTACTGAGGGTTTTTAAAAAAATATATATATATTGAGAGGCCTTATTATGGGCTTTACATAGTACCAAGGGAAAGGCAAGGTAATAAGCCTTTATTAAACAACTACCATGTGCCCGACCCTGTGCTAAATTCTTTACAGATATCAACTCACTTGAACCTACTAGACTCTACTTCTCATAAGAAAAGCTCACACTGACTTATTTTTATTTATTTTATCCTAGCTTCCCAAGCACCAAATAAAATGTGCATTTCCAGAGCCAAGGCACAACAGAAAAATAGGATTGTATGTGGACCTGTGGATAGCTATGAGGGATCTATGCACACCCTGCTTTTCTTTTAAACATATATGAGAATAATATGATAAAAATAAACATGCATATGCTTATATTCAAACATATGTAAATATATGTAATCAATTTCACTTGTCATTTTCCCAACTGTCCCATTTGTTTACGATTCTTTCTGGCCTTCTCTTCCATGCATCTCTTACAACCCTTTAGTTTATAAACCATATTCCTCACATTAATGTGGTGAGGTAGGCAGAGAAAGCACTTACAATCCCATCTTACGGATGAGAAAACTGAGCCCCTGGGAAGACAAATTATTTGCCCACAGTCATGTAATCAAAATGGGGACTCAACTGAAGGGTATTTTAAGTTCTAACTCACCATTAATTATACCACACAATTCAGAACACTGCCCTATGGTTCAAGTCTCACCTTGCCGTACTGTTTCCCAGAGACTGCCCCTGTTAAATCCACAAACCCCACAGCTAACACAATCCACATACATCTGAGGAGACATACACCACAAAGAACATCACAGGCAGTAATTTCCAGTTGGAGGCAACACAGTGAACACTCCTCTTAGTAGTTAATTACCATTCCTATGAAAGAACACACACTTTCCTCATTACACAACTTAATATTGCTGAATTAAATGTGCTTGCTTCGTGCAGCAACCCCAAGTGGCTCTGGCCATTGTATTCAAGGACCTCCTATCATCTCACCAAACACCAGAGAACTATCATGTTGGGCTTTGCTCAAAGTTGCCATGCCTCAGTACATCTGACTTCTATTTACAAAAATCAACTCAGTTCATATTTCTCTGTCTCATTCCAACTGCCCTCCTCACCTCACCCAAGTCTGCATTCAGTTCTCCACCAAGTTTTGTATTTAGCTGACATTTCCATGGTGCTCTAAGTGGACAAAGTACTTTACATATATTATCTCATGGAAGCTGACGTGCTAATATTACCCCATTTTGCAGATGAAGAAATAGGTTCAGAGAGGTTAAGTGACTTACTGGGGGTCACACAGCCAACATTAGAGGCAGGATTCTATATATTCTACCTTGCTGCTTTTCGTAAGGGCTGACATTCAGCAATCAATGAGCTTTATGTGCATTCTCTGGATTTTTCATTCCCCTGCCCATCCATTTTTTTTCTCAGGCACCCATCTCTGATGCTAAAACCTACCTCTGAGCCACAAACACAAAACCAAACCAACAGGCAGGAAAAAAACCAAAACAGTTATATTCAAGTAGGGAAAAAAAAACTAGATATCCTCAGCTGAAAATGCATTATTCCATCTATGAACTTAATCTATTGTGAAATATTTCTGCCAACTTATTTTGGATTTTTAAAATCAACAGTGCAACTAACAAATATTAGACAAATTTTATCGTTTCTGACCAATTAAACTCGAACGATCCTAACTTACAGGCCCCTCTCATGTTTGTCTGGGTCAGTCAGTTGATCAACAAGACTTTATAAACCATTTACCATAGTAGAGTTAGGGCTTCTGGTCTTTCCAGTTGGTCTCCCTACCTCAAATCTCTCTTTACTCTAGTCTACCCTCCAATCTGCTATCAAAGTGATCTTCCTAAAGGGCAGGCCTGACATGTTAACCACTTACTCAATAACCTCCAGTGACTCCTTAGTGCCTACAGGACCAACTATAAAATCTTCTGTTTGCCTTTAATACCCTTCACAACCAGGCATTGTGCATGGCACTAGGGATGCAAAGTGAAAAACGAAAACTCCCAGACGTCAAGGCACTCGTATCTACTGGAGACACCACATGCGTGTATATCTATATGCACATACATATGTGTGTACGTATATGTGTGTACTTATACACAATGCACACAGAATAATAAATACAAGGCATGAGGGAGAGGAATCAGGAAAGGCTTCAAACAGTAAAGGAAGGACTTCAAGAAGCAGCACTGAGGAGGGAGTGCATTCCAGGCATGCCTGTACCAAGGCTCAAAGTCAGGAGGTCCGTTATTGTTTATAAAGAAAGGTAGAAAGGTCATTCTTTTACATCATGTAGTCGAGTACTAAGCAAACAGCAATGACTGGGCAAATGAAAGCTGTGGGGAAAAGGACAGGAACTCTAGGCAATCAGGTACTTACCCAGCAAAGGTAGCCCCCAGGTCTCTGGGGTGCCAAGCTGAGAGTAAATCAGAATGTATCAGAACTAGAGGGTCATTTCAGGAAAGAAAAAATGCCCATGGCTGATGAGAGGCCAGAGGGTGCTATTGGAAGAAAACTGGATTTGGAGAAAGGGTTTGAACTGCAGCTCAGAGAGACCTTGGGCGGCAAAGTCTTTGTCCTCTAGATGTCAGGTTCCCCCTCCTCCAAATACGGGGGTTAGAGGAGACAACCTCTGAGATTTCTCCCAGCTCTGAGTCTGTGGTCTCACCTGGTGGAGCCAGCTTGTCAGAAATACATCAGCCATTCCCTCCTCTTCTGTGCTGCCCTCTCATGGAAGAGCAGAGTTGTCAGAAGGCACAGCTGGAGAAAAGAGCAGAAGCATCAGTGAGACCATCATAGCTGTGCAAATCCCAGATGTACTGGCTGAAACACCTGCGGACTTCCCAACAGGGAGAGAAGTCAGGAGGAGCAAATGCACAAGTGTGCTCCAAGGAGGGAAGAGAAGGGGCTACAACTTTGGCCTGCCGGGAAGAAGAGAAGACACGTACCCATCCCACAAGAGAGCTCATATCCCAGTCACCCAAGGCAGGCTACACAGCTATCAATGACCAGCTCTCCTCTGAGGTCAGGCCTGGGGTCTAGGGGTTCAGACCGTGTAGTAAAAGTGGGGTACTTCCAATCAATGAACCAGTATTTCTTAAGTGCCTACTAGGGCCAGATCCTATATTGGGCACTAGAGATAGAAAGACAAAACAGAACCAGACCCCACCCTCAAGGAGCATACCTTGGGGGAGGGGGAGAATATGTACATATATACACATGTAAAAATAAATACAGAAGAACAAATTAATTTGGGGACAGGGAAAAGATAGCAGAGCCAGAGGATCAAGAAAAACCTTATGTATAAAGATGACAACTGAACTTAAGCTTTGGAGACCAGGATTCTGGGAGCACATTCCTGGGGGGGGGAGGGCCTGGGTGAGATCGGGCAGCGTGTCCCGAGGTCAGTCTGGTCAGAGGGCGTGAGTCCGTATGTCCCTATGTCCCTTTTTCTTCCAGGATGAGGAAGCGGCGGAGGTTACTAAGGAGCCACGGTCAGTGCTGCGCTGGACAGCCCCCTGAAGAAGGGACTGTGTGGGGGTCTAACTGGGAATGGCATTCTCTGGCACTCGGGTGTGCGCGGCACGTTACCTACGGCATCTCATCTGATCCGCCCAGTACCCCCTCGAGGTACAGGCATCACTGCCCTCAGGCTACAGATGGGGAAATGGAGGTGGAGGGCGGTTAGGTGACTTCCCGGGGCCACAAGAAGTGGCCGTGGTGGTCCAGGATCCGGCACAAGGAGGAAGGCAGTAAACCCCAATGGAGGCGATCTCGGAGACGGGAACTGAGGTCCGGAGGTGGCCGGCTTCTCGTGCATTTATTAAGTACCTACGAAGGACCCGGCTGGGGGTTCCCCAGCCAGCTCGGGTGCAGCACGCACACTGCACGGGAGAGGCACCTGAATGGGGGGAGCGACAAAGGCGCCCTGCTGGGGGGCTACGGCAGAGAAACGGAGGCCCAGGAGTCCTGGGGGGCGCGGTCGGCCAGCTACCGGGCGGAGGAGGCCCGAAGCCGGGGCAAAGCTGCGGAATGAGCCCGGGCTGCCTACGGGCCCGGGCGGGGGAGGCGGTTCCTGGCCCAGGCCCCCCGGAGGGCCGCGCGGTCTTGTCCCCAAAAAGGGCTGCCGAGGACGTCCGGGAGCAGGCCCGGGGACGCGCGAGGGACGGGGCGCTCTGGAGGACGGGCGGACGGACGAGGCCCGGAGGAGTGGTCAAGCGCCCCGGCCAGCGCTCGGTCCAAGGCACCCCCCCAAGCCGAGACGCTGAGCCCTCGCAGCCACCTAGCCCACTGGGAGCGCAGGGGCGGACCAGAGCGCACCAGAGCGCTCGGAACCGCTGCTGATTGGCTGAAGCCCAGAACCGGAGCTACGGGGGCGGGGCCGAGAGCCTGGGTCTCGAGGCAGCGTCACGTGGTCGCAGGGCAGCTCAGGGAGACTCACCGGGAGGAGCAAACAATCGAGAGGATCGAGAAACAAAGAGAGAGCGAAAGCGGAAGTTTCCCTCAATGACTCGCCTCTATCAGGGAACACGAAAAAGGAAGCGGTAACGACCTTGGCCGCAGCGCCTTGTGGGAATCGTAGTCGCGAGACCCGCGGAGGCTTCTGCGCGTGTGCAGGGCAAAGGCGATGAAAGGGCGGAGAGGTGAAGGTGAGGGCCGGCCTTGGGCTCCCGGGGCGCCTCCTGCTGGGGCTCTCTCCTCGCTCCTCAGCCCGGGCCTTTGCCCTTCCTGGCAGGCGGGGAGGCTTCCTCGGGGGGGGGGGGGGGGGGAGAAAGAGTCTCAGATGCCCTAAGAAGGAAATGCCCGACCTGCGCCACCTGGAGTTGGGAGCAGCGCCGCCTTGAGGCGTGGTAGACCCAGTATAGTGCCGCTCTGGGATCCTGCTGCCTTGGGCTAGCCGCGTAGCCCTGGGGCGCAGGGGCTGGGCTCGATGGCCTCTCGAGCTAGAATCCCAGTGTAGCCCCGGCGCTGGGCTGGCTCGCTACCCCCGTATTTCCAGCGGCAGACTAGCTCCCCAGGAGATGGCTAATGCATCCCCAGTCTCAGTATGCGCCCTCCCAAATAAACTCCCAAAGAGTTTAATTGGCATTTGAAACCAGTTGTTTGGAAGGTGGTATCTTCAGGGGAGTTGCTTCAAGCACACGCACTCATTCATTCTCTGTCTCTGACTGTGTCTTTCTGTGTCTCTGTCTGTCTCTCTATCTCTCCCTGTCTCTGTCTCTCTCAAAGTTTAGGACATGCTCTCCTACAAGTACATCCCGAGCCCAGGGGCTCAAAAGCGCTCGCTCCAGGGCTGGAAGCCCTCCTGCTGGATGTGTTTTTCTTCTCTTTCACCGGGGGCCCCCTGAGGTTCCCCACACGTATGTCCCTTTCTGCTGGGCTCCCGTTGAGTATTTCCTCGGTGTGTCTGTTCCTGATGCAGGCACCGATGTTCTGGGAGAGCGTAAGGGCAGTGATGCACCTGACATCTTTGCAGATCCTAGGAAACTAAATTCCAGAAGAGTGAAGTGAATTTTCTACATCTTACCGAGTGTTATCATCCATTAAGCGTCTATTCAGTAGTTACTATGATCCAGGCAACTGTGCCAAGTGCCAGCGATACAAAGAAACAGTTGGGACCTTCAAAGAACTTACATTCTATTGGGGGAAACATGCAAACGATTACATGTGAACAAAGTAGTTAGAAAGTGTCCACATCTAGAAAGGTTTGGTTAAAGGAGACAAGCAAATAGGCATATACAGTAACAGAATTTATTCCCCAAAGCTAGCAGATTCTTGTATAAGGAGCCAGGAGTTGAGTCCTGATTGACGAACAAAAGGGTGAGAGAGCTTAAGTACATTTTAGGACCATCTCAATTCAGGGTGGCTGAGTCAAATTGATGATCCCCATAAATGTTTAATCATTGTATGAGAAAGGAATTTTCTTAATTTGATAAATGGTAAATACAATAAAACAAGAGAGCTGACAAAGTGTCCATTGAAATAATGACCCAGAATATCTGTTTTCTTTACCATTAACATTCCATAATAGGGTATATGCCCAGAAAATATTAAGATAAGAAAAAGTCCCATTACTCAAGTTGATGCTGTGAGTGAGTTGATGATCTGGTCCTTAAGACATAAAGTAAGCCCATTTTGCTCCCATTCTGGCTTTGTTGTCATAAGAAGAGGTATTCTCCGAGAACAGAACAAAACTGGGTCTGTTTGGAATTTATGATCGAAGGGTGCCTGTTTTAAATCCTACTCCCAGCCTTATCTAGTCTCTGGAGTGGCTGACACAGAAAAAGAGCCTTTTTAAAATGAAGCAAAGCAGTCTGTTTGATGAATTCAGACTTTGGCCAAAATATGATATTTAGTGATTATTGGAAATAATGATAAAGGGGAGCTAAGGGAGCAGGAAGGGCCTCTTGGAGAAGACCGTCTTTGAGCTGAATTTTGGAGGAAGCCAAGGTCCCAGAGATGGCGGTGAGGAGCAGAGCACTCCAGGCAGAGGGAACAGCTGCTTGGGTCTCTGTGGCTTAGTCTCACCATGAATCAGGGCAATGCTCAGCTATCATTTTCCATGAGAATCTTGACTCAGTCCCCTAGTTGTAATTCTGTTTTCCTTCTTAAAACATGTGTTTATGTTTCCATGTCATATCAGCCCAGAAGCAAGTAAGGGCCTCCAGAGCAAGGATACTGTTGACCTTATACGGGCACACCTCCTTTTGTTCTGTAGCTTTATTGTAATTTGCAGATAGGGCTTAAAACCCCCCAAATTGGAATTTTGTGGCAACCCTGCTTTGAGCAATTCCACAGGCGCCATTTTCCCAACAGCATGTGCTCACATAATTTCTCCCACATTTTGGTAATTCTTGCAGTATTTCAGACTTTTTCATTATTATTATATCTGTTATGGTGATCTCTGATCAATGATCTTTGATGTTACTATGGTAAGTGTTTTGGGGTGCCAGAAATCTGGCCCATATAAGACAGGGAACTCAAATGATAAAAGTGTGTGTTTTGGCTGCTCCACTCAGTCAGCTTTCACCAGTATCTCTTTCCTCGTGCCTTGCTATTCTCTGAGACACAACAATATTGAAATTAGGCCAGTTAATAACCCTGCAATGGCCTCAAAGTGTTCAAGTGAAAGGAAGAGTCAGTGCAGCAAACTTCATTTGTGTCTTATTTTAAGATATCGTTACAGCAACTGCAACCTTCAGCAACCACCACCCTGATCAGTCAGTAGGCATCAGCATGGAAGCAAGACCCACAGATCTTTGAAACCCAATTTTCTCAACTACTCCATGTTTTCCTATTTGTTTGTATTTTTCCTGGATTTCTGGAACTCTGAGAGGAATTTTTAGAATTAGATTTTTATTAGTATCTTTTTGGGGGATCTTTTTTGGAGGGGGGAAGTCAGGGTAATTGGGGTTAAGTGACTTGCCCAAGGTCACACAGCTAGTAAGTGTTAAGTGTCAGAGGTCAAATTTGAACTCAGGTCCTAACTGCAGGGCCAGTGCTCTATTCACTGCGCCACGTAGCGGCCCCTATTAGCTTCTTGATTTCAATCATCTCATATCCCTATCCTTGTCGCCATCTCTTATAAGAAAAGAGGACAAGAAAAAAATAATTTTAGTAAAACCAATCAATATACTAAAAAAAACAAACCCTTAATGTTGTATATGTGAAATATAAAAAAATTACGTTTCCACACAGGTGCAGGCAAGTGGGTCTTCTAGAACCAGCCACTTTTTGCAAAAACAATTCTAGTTAGGGGGCTTTTTGCAGCAACACTTCTTAGTGGTTGATAGAGGGGATTTTTGCCAAGAATAAAGAGGCTTTTTGTAGAAACAATTCCAAGAACAGGGGGAAAACTAGGTAAGTAGGTCAGTCAGGCTCCAAGTATGCATGCTAAACCGCTTCATGAATATTATCCTCTCTGCCTCTGGGAGGAGCTAAGGTTCATTTTAATGCACATGCAATGTATGTGAACATATTTGGAGGGAGGGGGGAACATGAATAAGCATGCCGGGAAGTTGTATGCCTCAAAGTATTCAGCCAATGAGGAAATGAGGGAGGGACTTCAGTTTCCCTGGACAGGGAATTTGAATGGTGAAACTTTCACCTTTGGTGTGTGTTGCTTGGTGGGAGGCACACCGTTTTTCTTCCAAGAAATTGTAGAATAAATGAACTTGCCTCATCTACCTCAGGAGTCTTTGTTTTTCTTTTGGAATTTTTATAAATAACAAATATGATGTTGTGGACCCTCCAACTCTAGAAAGAACCACATCGTTTTAGGTTCTGAGACAAATATTCAAGTCTGCTAATATTATTGTGCATTTTTATTGCAATTTGCCTGACTTTTAAGAACATAGGTGCTATGCCACTTGGTGCATACGTAATTAATAAATGCTATTTTTCCTTGTCAATGGAGACTTTGTTTCCAAGTTTGCTGTAGTCTAACAGCATGTACATCTGACACAGTATATTATGGACAATGACTGAGCACAGAGTTGAAAAGGAGCAGACTGAGCTGAATTACTTTCAGGAAATTTCAAAATTCTTTTGCTGGCCCCAAACTTCCCAGGAAAGGAACAGTCCATTTTTTTCCCCCAAACTAAAACAGTTTTGCTATTGCATATGACAGTGAGATGCAGAGCACTGTTGTCTCCGAAGAATTAAAGATGGATATCATATGAAGGGAAATGGAGAGATGCATTGGGGGGCGGGGAGTGGTGGTGTGTGAACAGGCAGCATCCCACGACCAAGGGGGAACTCCAAGGAACACGAAGAGGAAAGGACATCCTCAAGTAGCTGTATAATCGGTAGGGAAGATAGCTGGTTACGTGTCAAAAGTGAGAGATGACAGAGGGACAGCTAGAATACTTCAGAGGTAGCCTTCCTTATGATGTTGGGAGAAATCATGGAAGGCCTCCAAGCACACTGACTGTGAGTCTCCCATGATCCCTTGATGAGGTATACCTTTCTTTGCAGTTCTGGAGTTGTGAATGGCTTGGCCTATGTTCCTTATATGCATGCCTCCTCACCACACTATTTCTGCCGGCTCTTCACAGAGATGCCGTGGTGTAAGTGAGTTCCATGGTGTGCATGGTTCCATAAGCTGGCTTGCACAGTCTATGGGAGTTAGTACCCTCTTGCTAATGTTAGAAATAACCAAGAATTTTACCTGGCCAGGAGTGAATTTAGAAAAAAAAGTATCTTTATTGTACATCATTTCAGATGGGTAACTTGGCCTTTTACAAACCCTTGTGAAAGGCACAAGTACAAAGTTAAAGCTAGTCACACAGTCCTTTTATAATTCATCCAGATTTGAATTTTGCACCTTGAATCCCATTGGTTAGCATTGCAGGGTTCACTAAATCCCACCCCTTGATTACATCTTTTCATTTCCACATTTCAGTTCTCCCCTCTTTCTCATCCTAATATACTTTATTCTTTGTAAGAGGAAATGCCAAGCCAGAATATTTTTAGTCTCCTCCCCATTTGTCTGCATCAGATAGCATGAGAAAGGTTTCTCCCCATTGCTAATAGATTTGACAAAAGCCGAATTTAAAGATTCTACCCCAGGATATCAATAATAAAAGTCCCATTATCTGAGGCAGGGTCTGGGTTTATGGTTCTCATCCCCATCCTTTGTCAATGAGACCTGGCCTGGTAGTCCCATAAGGAAGAGGCCTTCTTAGATATGCTGATTTTCAGGTGCCAGCCTCCTCCACTGTCCTCTACAAGCAGTTTTTGTTGGTGACATTAGCCATCAGTATGGCTTCAAATCAGGTTTCATTTAATTTCTCTTTTTATATAATTTCTGTGGAAACAAAATTCAATCATATTTTACACTAAGAGCTAGTTGTGTTTACTAGTTAAAAGGGAAATTATACTCATGGGGGCCCCTGAACTACAGTGTTAGGAGTGTAGACCCACAGGATTACCCCTTCAAGTAAAGCAGTCATTACCACACCTCCTTCCTGACCCCCATTCCCAGGGAACCAGTATGCAAATCTATGCCTGCTGAATTGGACTGAGTAGGGGGAGTGTTACACTCTCCTTTCTCACTTGGAAAGATGTAGTTTCCTAGTAAAAGGTAAATTCCTTGAGAGTGGAGACTATTTCACTTTGGTGTTTGTAATAACAGTGCCTAGCTAAAGCTTGCCTAGAAACTAGCAGGCATTTAATAAGTGTTTTTTATTTTTCTATTTTCTTTATTCTTTTAATCAGGGAAATGATATGGATACAAAGGTGCCCTAAGGATTATTATTTTTTTAATTACTCTTTTATTTATTTATTTTTAGTTTTCAACATCCATTTCCACAAGATTTTGAGTTACAAATTTTCTCCCTGTCTTTCTACTACCCCCACCCCCAAGATAGCAAGCCTACTGAATACCCCTTCCCCCAGTCTGCTCTCTCATATCCTCTGCCATCCCTCCTCTAACTTTCTAGTAGGATAAAATGGGTTTCTATATCCCAGTGCCTGTATATCTTATTTCCCAATTACATGTAAAAAAATGTTTTTAAACATTTGTTTTTAAAACTTTGATTTCCAGATTCTTTCCTTTCTTCCCTCCTCACCTACCCCCACTGAGAAGACAAGCAATCCTCCCAATCTGCCCTCTCCTCTATCTGGTTCCACGTTTTGGTCCTTTTTATCTGATTGCACTTCCTCTGCTTCCTCATCTTGCCAGCCAATTACTTGACTTTTGAGCTCTTTGCCATGGTAGAACTTTGCTTGCATAGTGCAGAGAGCTGTGTCCAAAATCACTGGGGTTTTCATGGTTGCCAGAGCTATGAGGGGGGTGCCCTCTCTGCAGCCATTACAAGCTCTGGCACACTGGCCACACACCCCAGGACCATCACTCAAGACTGTGCAACCCAGATGCAAGCAGGTTAAACCAAGAGCCATTACCCTCTGAATGGTCACTTGGTCCTGCTATGATCTGCAGGCCAGGAGCTCCAGAGGCAGCCATGGGGCAGCAGCTGCAGTCCATGCCTCTGCCCACCTCTCGCCCCAGGGTGCAGGGGCAGACCACGCTCTTCCATCACCCAGGTCCAACAGAGTTCCCTACTGACTCTTTGGTATTTATGGTTTAAGAAGTCTGAAAACCACCACATCTGCTGGTGATTCACCCTCCTGAAGTCTGCTCTGGCCAGTCTATGCCACTGCTCCAGGCTGCCTTAGGTCTGGGCCTGCACAGCTCACGTGGATCTGTGCTTGGCTCTCAGCCCAGTCCAATAGACCCTTCTTGTTGGCCTGCCAGGCTGCCTTCAGTGGGAGATTTGTTTCTCTCTGTCTCTTTGTGGGTTCTATAGCTCTCAAATTTGTTTAGAGTCATATTTTACAGGTATTGGAGGTGGTTGGAGCAGGAGCTCAGACAAGTTCCTGCTTTTACTCCGCCATCTTGGCTCTGCCAGTATTAAGATTAAGGGTTGCTTTTTCAGTACCTTGTGTGGCTGGGGTGTCCTGGAGCCTCTTTCCTTATCTTGAAATAACATAAAACTTCTTGGACCATGGAATTCCACATCTCCCCCCATCCTGGGTCATAAAATTCCCCGTCTCCCTTGTGTTATCCATCTTCCTCATCCTGTCCCTAAATCTTCAACCCCCATTAGAAACCCCCAAAATTATATTATCATCCTACAGGCTGTGTAGCTTTCTGTCTATATAAGTCTGGTCCTTTTCCTATATCAGTGCCTTTGTTTAACTCTTTGCTAAATCTCAGGCAGTATGCTTTTGCATCAATAAAGCTTCCACTGGCTAAAGAGAAGGTCTAAGTGAATTCTTTCAAATCTGAACCAGCTCTCCCAACTCTGACCTCAACAGAACTAAAAATCCATTCACATTTCAGGTTATAATGGCTTGTATTTTCTTCAGTTAAACTTTTTTCCCCTCCCCTGCCCTTTTAAGTCAGTACTGTCTTCATAGTTTGTTCTGTTTACAGTAATCTGACCCTGGTAACTCTCCACTGATGGACTCTTACCACTACTATGTTACTCTGACTAATCCCAGAGTTCTAAATTTATTTCTTTTCCTTTTACCCTTCCTGTTTTCCACTCAAATGAGTATGTTGCCAACTCTTGTCTCCTCATCCACTTGCTCCCTTAATTTTAGGTGGCATTTGTAAATGCCTTCTCATGAAAGGTTTTTATTCTAATCCTCTTCCTTCTTTCACTGTTTTTTAGGATATTCTAGAATCTTCATAGGTTGTGTTGTCATGTAAAATATCTACTATCACAAAATCTGACCTAGAAAACAGCACAAAAAAGAGATAATTTAACAATCACTGCACTCTCTGAAAACCATGACCAAACAAAAAATGGATATCATAGTTCAGTAAATCATAAAATAAAATTGCCCAGAATTATTAGAACCAGAGCATAATCTGAAAATAGAATCCACTGCTCAACTACTTGAAAGAAAATTCCAGTGGAAAACACTAAGAAATATCATTGCCAAAAATCCAAAGTTTCTAGGTAAAGAAAAATCCCACAGGCAGCCAGATAGAGTTCAAGTACTAAGGAATCACAGTCAGGATCACACATGACTATGTAACAGCTATAGTAAAGGAAGGGAGTTCTTAGAACATGATGTACCAAAAGGCAAAAGAAAAAGCTTATAACCATGGATTATTAATCCTTCAAAATAGCTTAATCCTACAGGGGGTGAGGCTGAGACTTAATAATTCATGATGAAAAGACTAAACCTGTTTTGGAATGCAAACAAAGGAGACCAGAGAAACTTACAAAGGGAAACAGATTTGAGCAATTTGGAAGGATCTAAATATTGATCAGGCACTTAAATTCTAATGAAGAAGAAGAGGCAGGTGTCTTTTCAGAATCCTGTTATCTTTAAGGGTCACAGAAGGAATAGAGAAAAACAAGGGACTGAGTGTGGTTGTATTCCATTCCAATGATTTTAAAAGGGGAAAAGAAGGGAAGGAGAAAGGGATACACTAGGGAAGAACAGAGGAAGAAGATGGATGAACTTACTATTTCTTGCAAATGAGGAGGTGCCAGGAGAAGATTATATAAAAATGGAAGTGGGGTAAGGGAAGTGGGCATCTCACAAATATCACACTTACCTGAGACAGGCAAAGGAGTGTCAAACATACATAGAGGCAAATTTTCTCGTAGACATACATTCTATTTAAAAGGGAAATAGGAAGGAACAGGTAGAGGGATGAAGGAAATTTAAGAGGGAGAATTAGAATTGGGGTGGTAAATATCATAAATGAAATAAACTATAAAGGGTGGATTATAAAAGAGAGAATTAAAAGGAGAGAAAAGCTGTGAGAGTCAGTGATCTGGGTCTGGGATGGGTGAAAAGAGAAATGGAGGAGGAGGAGGAATCATACCAATTAAATTATAACTTCTTTTTTTCACCTTTTTCTTTGTCAGAGAGAGACAGAGACAGAGACAGAGAATAGGTGATGAGGAAAATCTTAAAGAGGATATGATGGAGAAATTGATTAACAAATTTTGTTCATGTATATGAATGAGGTGAGCTCACCCATAAAAACAAAGGAGGCTAGCAAGATGAACTAGAAAGCAGAATCCAAAAGCTTCTGTAAGAAGTACACTTGAAATACAAATTTTCATAAAGAGTTAAAATGAGGGACAGATCTGAATTTAATGTGCCTCAGGAAAACCTAAAAAAGCAGGAATGATAGTCATGATATAAGATAAAGCAACAGTAGCAATGGCATGGTTAAAGGAAATTATCAAGGTAAATACATTATCCTTAAAGGATAATATGGAATTGCTAGTATTTTATATGTATATAAATATGGAATATGCTAGTATTTTATACACACACACACACACACACACACACACACACATACACACACACATATGCTGAATATCAAAGCCTCTAAATACTTAAAGGAAAAGCTAATCAAACTATAGGGAGAAATAGACATAAAAACCATAATGGTTGAGGATTTCAATCTACTCTTTTCAGATCTAGACCTAATAAAAAGATAAAGAAGCTAATGACCTAGCTAGAATTTTTAAAAGTTAGTCAATATAGATCTCTTATATATTGTGGAATGGGAATCAAAAGGAGTACATTTGTGTTTTTGTTTTTTTTTTTTTAGCTTTGTATAGTGCCTTTACAAAAAATGACTTTGTCCTAGGGCATTAAAAACTCAAACAAATACAGGAAAGCAGAAATACAAACACAACCTGTACTGACCATAAAGCAATAAACATTTTAATCAATAAAGAGGATCTGAAGAAAGGATTCAAACTTAAATGATAATGAAATAAAATAATTCCAAGATATGTGTAGGTGAAGTAAAAAAAAAAAAATAGAAACAATATAATAAGATAGCATACCACAATTTTTGGGTTACATCCAAAGCAGTTAAGGGGAAAATGGTTATCTCTAAATGCTGTCATCAGTGCAAGTTCAATAAATCAAGAAGTGCAACTAAGACAGCAAAACCAGAAAAATGTATCCTATCTTTAAGTTAAGCATTATTGTACTATAGACTTAATATCTTTTTCTAATATTTCTGTCTTTTGATTTTGATCAATTAGTTTTCCTTTTCATCTTGCATTTTTATATTGCAATTCTAATTGTCCTGTTTTTCAGAGAATTGACTGTTTTGAAAGACAATAAATATTCTAAATTTTCTGTTCTTGTGCTAGGTATCTCTTAGTAGAGCGGTCTAGTTTCTGCTCTTATTTCTTTGTCATTTTCATTTAATTATTGTATTGCTTTTCTGAAATATTCTGGAAGCTCTTGCTACATTGTCATTTTCTATGGGCCTTGCCTTTTTTTTCTGCTTCCTATGCCATGAAATACTTGTCCACTATAATGACTCACTTCTCTTTTGTCAATTGTTATCTGTCACTGCTGATTTTTCTACGGCGTCCTGCTATGATTGTGATCCTCTTTTACATCCCTTCCCTTTTGTACTATATAAGACAGGCCCAGAACTGTTGTTCTCTGTCTCCCTGGCCAGGGGTAGGAGTGGTCCCTTGGGACTGGACACCAAGGAGACTCCAAGAGATTAGTATAGCTGGGTCTGTTCTCTATTTTTTTTTTAATCCTTTTCTTCTGTCTCTGCCCTTTCCTTGGCATAATAAAGTCGATTCCATAAGCAAGGGAGAGAGGGAAGAAAGGAATAAGCATTTACAGAGTGCTTAGTATGTGTTGGACACTGTGTGAGTACTTTCACAAATATCTTATTTGACCTTTACAACTTTGGGAGGTGCATCCTATTGTTATCCCCATTTTATAGATGAAGAAACTGAGGCAGTTTACATTACAATTTTTTACATTTACATTTGTATTACATTATAAAAAAACTCAAAAAGAATAAAATTTGAAATATTAGAAGGCGACCATCATGATTTCTTCAAAACCCATACAGCCGTTACCTGATCTACAGTATGCACCAACCCCAAGTTCTTGGGAAGTCCATTCAGGTATTTGAACTCAAACATCCCCAAAGCTCGTC
>JAQQSU010003149.1:0-14451 GCA_028627135.1 Pseudochirops cupreus | reverse complement strand
AGAGAAGGCATCTGCTTGGAGAAAACTGGAACCGGGAGCTGATGAGGTCTCCAAAGGAGACCCCAGAGAAGAGGTACCAGGAGGGATCCTCAGGACGTGCATGGTAAGTGGGTTGGTATGACCTGGTTGAAGACCCAGCAAAGGAGACTAAGGAGGAGTGCTTATAAACGATAGAATTAGAGGGCAGTCTAATCCTTGTTTATGTGAGAAATAATGCGTTGTTGACGTTATTATTATATGCCTGGATCTCATGCTTGCATTTTGGAGGAGGAAAAAGGCTTTGACCAAAGTAAGTGGGTTGTGTTAAATTTTCCCCAAGTAGGAAGCTAGGTGCCACGTGGGACTTGGAATCAGAAAGACTCAAGTTTAGCTTCAGACATTTAGCTGTGTAACTGCTTAGTTTTAAGTCACTTAAGTCAGATTTTAACTTCATCTGGAGAATGGGAATAATTAATAGTTTACTTAGGACTGTTATGAAGATAAAATGAGAATATTTGCAAAGAGCTTTGTCACAGTTGATATTCAATATTTATTAAAGGCCACCACCATGCCAGGCACTGTACTAAGCATTGAGGATATAAATACCAAGAAAAGAGCTGCTTCCTTTAAGTCAGAGAAAGGAGTAGGAGAAGATGGTATCCAAATGTGGAGAAGTCAGAGATGCCAAAGTCGCTGCAGCCAGGGAGAGATGTCTGAGTTGATAGGTCTCCTTATATGGAAGGTTTAAGCTCATGGCTCCAACACTCCAATCAGAAAGTCGTTGGGTGGTGATAAGGAAAAGTAGCTAGGTTGAGGAGATCTTTGATTTTTTCAGTTGTGTTGAACCCTTTGTGACTCTATTTGGATTTTCTTAGCGAAGATAATGGAGTATACTATTTCCTTCTCCAGTTCACTTTACAATGAGAAAACTTGAGGGAAATGGGATTAAATTACATAGCTACCAAGTGTCTGAATCCAGATTTGAATTTAGGTCATCCTGCCTCCAGGCCTGGCTTTTCATAGTCTCTGCCACCTAGCACTAGCTGAGATTTTACTGGATGTTTCCCCAAGAATGAGCCTCCTGAGAGTTAATCAGTCAAAAAAGCTAACTTGGGCAGTAGTGCCCTATAATAAGTAGTATGGAATGGGCGAAAAGTTCAGAAACAACAGTGAGATTATGTCTTAAGCCTGGTAAAATTACATCCAGTTCCAAGATTTCCAAGGGGCCATTGGTGGTGGGAGATTGGGTATCAGGAGAGAAACCATGACTGAACTCAGATCACAGAATCAGATGCATGGAGTTGGTAACTGAGTCGATTAGATTATCTGGTGAGAGAAAAAGAGAAGGGGTTTCAAGATTTAGTCTGGGAGGACAAACTGGCTGTGACCTGTATGTAGATCAATCAGAGATTAAGGAGCAATCAGAATCAGTGTCGAGGAAAACCTATATAGAAGTTTCCAGAAATGGGTGATAGGATTGAAAAAGGGCATTAGGTTGGATAATTAAGAAAGGTAACTTTAAAGAGTGTTGTGGTTGAATAATTTAGTCAGGAACCAGATTGTAGGGTGTTTAGTAGAGAAAGGAAATGGAGGCACAGGGTTCAAGAAGCTTTCTTGAGTTCATCAAAGTGGGGGAAGGGAGGGAAAACAATAGCTATTGGGGATAATGAAATAAGGCTTCTTAAAGGATGTGGGGGAGACAAGTATGCTAAAAGGCAGTGTACTGGAAGACAGGATGAAAAAAAGATCATGGATGTGCAAAGAGGTTGTTATTCCTGGCAAGGAAAAGCACTGTCTCCTTAAGAAAGGGATGACAGACACTGGGGTGTGATAAAATCAACAATTCCCTGATGAAGACTTTATTCCCACCCCATACCTGAGGAGGTTTTACCTTTTTAATAAAAAAAATATATATATAAAGCTGACCCTGGAATCTGATTGATCTATATGATGAGACCAGGGTTTTCCTGCTACTGCTTTCCTCCCACTGGCGACATTGGAAAGCCTCACCTAAAAGATAAAGCTCCTCTTCAGGGGACCCAATTGACTTACTTCCCTGGTAATAAGAGCATAAAAAAGTCCCATCCATGTGGAGTCTAGGCCTAGTCTAGATCTGATGGGTGCTCAAGACCATGAGTTGCCATACCTTGATGACCTAATTACTAGATGCATTTTCAACTTCAAATCTGAACTGAATGCTCAAATCAGAGGCGTGCTTCCAATTAAGACATCCAATCGAGGTGAAGAGAGAAAAGAGGACTCTTTGTGAAAAGCATCATTTTTTTTCTTCAGGTTACCAATGATTGGTCTTTTGCCGGTTCACATTCTCTTTTGACCTCTGTCTGATACTTTTCACCACCTTCCTATTCAGTATATAATCCTGATTTCCTTTGTTTTCCTGCTTCATTATTTCCCCCTCTGCTTTGTGACTCTCCAGTAATAATAAAATAAACAGTTCACCCCAACAATGCTGGCTTAATGGAATGTCTTCAGGCCAGCTATCTAAGGAAGTAGTATGAAACATTTGATTTGCCAGGTAATATTGAGAGTAAGGAAGAAAAGACCTAGGAAATTTGGCATGTGAGAAATTTAAAACATTAAAAAAACTATTGCTAATCTGCCATTTTTTTCTCTTTAAAAATGGTTTTTTAAAAAATGTCATTTAATAATACCAGCCTTCCTCCCCTCACAAAGAAATACTTCTAACAAAGAACAGTTAAGCAAAACAAACACTGACCATGCCTGACAGCATAAACCTCATTCCACACCACTATTCCTACATTTTTTTTTACCAAGAAGGAAGCATATTTCATTACTGGTCCTTCGGAATCAACATGGTTCACTGCACTGATCTAAGATCTGATATCCTTTAATATTATTTACGTTTTTAATACTTTTTTTATTGTGTTCAATTCTTTCTAGAATTGAAGTTACATATAAAGACATTTTTGAACATTCATTTTTATTTTATTTTTTTGCTTTTTGGAGGGGAGAGGGGAGGGCAATTGGGGTTAAGTGACACTTGCCCAAGGTCACATGGCTATTAAGTGCTTTGTGTCTGAGGCCACATTTGAATTCATGTCCTCCAGACTCCAGGGCCAGGCTATTCACTTCACCACCTAGCTGCCCTGTTTTGAGTTCCAAATTTTTCTTTCCTTTCTTTACATTCCCCCTCCCTAAGACAGTAAGCAATTTGTTATAGGTTATACAGTTATCCCTTCCACAACTTTCCCCATCTTAGTTTCAATATATCACATATCGGCATAAGAAATTAAAAGGGAAGTTTTGCAAAAGCTGCAGACAACACAGAAAAAGTTTAGAAATTCGGAAATGCAAGAATACAGTACTATATAATATCAACATGTTTTATCTTTTAATACCATAATACTTCACATTTCTTCTCTGGTACAAAGGGAGGGCCAAAAAATTTTATGCAGATATTCCAGATACAGATAGAAGGGATGCTGTAATAGTAGTAGAATTTGGAGATGCCCCTGTATTGGCTTGGTTTTGGGGTTGAGTGTTAAAACCCAGAGCTTGTGAATCCCACTTGTGGGATGGACTTGTTGACATAGAGAGGGCTGAATTGGGAGGAGCTGTGAATTGAGAGAGAGGCCCAAGCCTAGAAAAGGCCAGAAGGACTTTTGGGAGAGCAGCGTCCAGTATCACGAAGCCTGAGTTGCTGAGAGAAAGACTGCTGAGGGGAGCCAAGATGACGGCGAGAAGCAGCAAGGTTTCGTAGCTCGCATATAGCCACCTCAAATACCCATAAAATATGACTTTAAACAAATTTTAGGGCTCCAAAACTCACATAAAAATATAGAAGGCTGAAGGCAGCTCAGCATGAAGGGCTCAGCGCAGCATGCTGGGAGCCCAAACCAGCCCAGCCTGAAACCACGGCTTGGCCCCAGGGCAGCCAAGACAAGCCACAACTGGAGCTTCAGGAGAGTGGATCAGTGGCAGCTGTGGCAGTTTGCAGAATTATCAAGCCTTCAGAAACAAGGACTAAGTGAAAGGTCAGTGGATCTCAGCTAAATTTGGGGGATAAAAGCAGTTGGAATGAACTGCCTCCAGGGCAAGGAAGCTGCAGAAGCGCCTCCACATGGCTGCTTCAGGGCTCCCGGCCTGGAGACTGCAGAGGGGCGCCAAGCAATTGTTCAGAGGCTAAGTGCTCTTGTGTTGAGCGGCCTGGATCTGGATCGTGGTCTTGGGTGGTGATCCTGGGGTGTGTTTTCAGTGAGCCAAAGCTGGTAGGGGCTGCAGCAGGCTCCCAATAACTCCAGCAGCTGCGAAAACCCCAGCAATTTGGGACAGAGCTTTCCTCCCTGGAAGCAGAGTTCCACAGAGCTAAAAATCAAGTACTTTCACTGGCAACATGAGCAGGCAAAGGAAACAAAGTAAGAACAGCAAGCGAACTCTAGAATCTTTTTTTGGGGAACAAAAAAGATCAAAGTATGGAACGGGAAGAAGACAATACAGTCAGAACTCCCGCACCAAAACCTTCCAAAAAACATGAAGACTGCCTAAAAGCCATAGATCAGCTTAAGAAGGATTTTGAAAACCAAATAAGAGAAGTGGAGGAAAAATTGGGAAGAGAAATGAGAATGATGCAAGAAAATCATGCAAAGAGTGTCACACACACACACACACACATATATATATACACACACATATGCATATGTATTTTTAACATTTGATTATAGAACTTTAAATTCTAGATTGTTTCTCTTCCTCCCTCATCACCCACCCCCACTGGAAGGACAAACAATTAAATACAGGCTGTACATGTATAATTACACAGAACCTCTCCACAGTGGGCATATTGTAAGAGACTGATTATATGTCCCTCTTTCCTATCGGGGGCCCCCCCCCCCCGGTTCTATTCTCTACCCTGTCCCTGTCCCCCTACAGACAATGAAATCTCATTTATGCTAATTAAATAAAATGTTGCTGAAAACTTCATTCACTTCTTGAAACTATGCATAGTTAATGAGATTTCCTATGTGTCTAGACTTTAGGGACACCCTGTATTACCTGTTGTTTAAGAAAAAGCAATTGATGTATTCACCTGGGTTCTAAATGGATTAATACCACTACATGCAGAGTTACATTTTGTTTCTTTTAAGAGCACATATTTACTAATCATTGCCTTTTAATTAAGCTTCATATTTACACTATATTTACCAGGTGTCAAACATGCATTTATCAATGCAGTCCAAACCAGATTTAAATGAGGGTGAAAGTGTGTGTGTGTGTGTGTGTGTGTGTGTGTTATAAAAGGGTCATCAGAGGTCCGGTCCCCTGAACTTGTCTTTTTGAGTTGCCATATTTTCTAGAAATACTAGACCCAGAGCATGCAGGACGCCCTGAATGTGTCTAGGACAAAGCACTCCCTGAGCTGACATAATTTGTTGTCTAAACTCCAAACTGGACTCTCTGTGTGTCCTTGGGAAGCAAGACAGGGTCCAGCCAATCTGCCAGGCTGGGATAATGTTTGTGCAGCCAGGGCCCTTTGCAGATAAGCAAATCCTACTCTCTTTGCTCTGGCCATCATCTTGCTCCTCCCTGTGAGGAAGGGTCTTTTTTCCCCACCTTTGCTGTGCCATTCCCTCTTCCACCTCATGCCCCTTCCTGGTATCCTCTCCTCCCTTTGTCTTGCTATTATAAAAATGTAAAATTCTGTAAGAACTGTAAACTCTTTGGGTTCCCCATGTATATTGATTTTTCTTGTAATAAACCTGATTTTCACATAACTCTCATAATATTGTAATGGCCTGTTGATAATATATACGTGTATACACACATACACAAAATGTAATTAGGAAATACATTTAACAAAATAGATGAAAATAAAACATGTTACATTTTAAATGTCAATATATGAGCTACAAGAATCCTTATGTAGGGTTTACTGGCTCCTGTTTCCATTTGATTTTGACACCTCCAATTTAACAATCTCGTATCTCAAATTGCCTTTCAGGTACCTTGAGATGGATGTCCAGTAGACATCTTAAAATTAAATATTCCAAGATGGAACAACTTTTCTCTGTAAACCCCTCCTTACTTGCGTACCTTCCTCATTAATGTAGAAGGCAACACCAGCCTCCCTGCCTCTTAAGACTGTCAACCCAGGTGTCATCACTCTCTCTCAACACTCCCCCCCCCAATCCAATCTGTTGCCAAGGGCTATTGAGTCTACTTTTGCAACATCTCTCAAATACAACCCCTTCTCATCTGACACTGCAGTGCGGGTCCTCATCACCTCACCACTGGATTAATACAACAGCCATCCACTAAAGTGCAGGTCTGATCTCTCTCTCTCTCTCTCTCTCTCTCTCTCACACACACACACACACACACACACAGACACTCTCTCACTCACTTTCTCTCACAGACTCAATACAGTCTACTGGGTCCCTATTGCCTCCAAGATCAAAGGCAAAAATTTTATTTGGCATTCAAAGCCCTCCCTAACCTAGACCCCCTTCTATCTTTCTAGTCTCCTTATACCTTACTTACAACTCATTCACTGATTCAATTATACTCACCTCCAGGCCACTCAGAACAAGACACTTTATCTTTTGGTTCTGGGCATCTTTTCTGGTTGTTCTTGGAAATTTCTCCCTCCCCTGCCTCCTATCCACTACTGACCTTCCTAGCTTCTTTTAATTCCCAATTAAAATCTCATCTCTTACTGGAAGTCTTCCTCAACCCTAGTGCTTTCTCTCTGTTATTTCCCTTTTACCCAGTATGTAATTTACTTTGTATAGATGTTTGAATGTCATCTGCCCCATTAGATTGTGAGGTCTTTGAGGTCGGACTGTCTTGTGCTTAATGTTTATTGACTTTTTTTTTGGAGGGGGGAAGGCAGGCAATTGGGAGGTTAAGTGACTTGCCCAAGGTCATGTGACATTGATAGTAAGTGTTAAGTATCTGAGGCCACATTTGAACTCAGGTCCTCCTGATTTCAGGGCTGGTACTCTATTCACTGTGCCATCTAGCTGCCCCTACTGACTGACTTCTTAAAAAAAAAAGTATTACTCTGATTAACCCTGACAAATCTTTGCAAACTAAACAATTCTATTTCTTTATATGGTTCATTTTCTAATACTGTTTTTTTTTAACTTCATACTTCACTGATTCCATGTTTCAAATTGTTTTATCATCTAGTCTTTTACTCCATTGTATGTCTTTTTGCACATTAGCACAATATTATGAATCTTAAATTATTTGCAAAGCTTTGATTTTTCTGAGAACTGAAACTTCAAGGTTTACTTATTTTCTGACTTGACTAAGTGGAACATTTCCAATTTGGTTTCTTAACAATTCAAAAATGAATGGCATATTTTAATTTATTTTATGTAATTTTGCTTTACTTGGGTCCAATCATTCAGTGAAAACCACTTTTGGTCAAGCAAACAAAACTCTTAAAATTTAAAAGAATACCAGCTAGTAGGTTCTTAAGTTCCTGATAAGGCTTGGCTTCAACAGGTTAAGTAGTTCCTCCCTCCTCTCACTTGGGTTCACCAGAGCAAACATTTAAATTGACTTCAGCTTTATACAGCAAAATCATTCTTTTCCACAAGGGCTAAGGCAACAAATTCTTTCACTCTTCAGGGAAGAGAAAAAAATAACAGTTCCCTCAGGGTGTATTTGTATTCAAATTCTATAATTCTCTCCTTACTATCTAAGGGAGAAGCAAATTTCACTGCCATTCCCCCCCCCCCCCCCATTAGGATATTTATTGTAAGAAATTCAAATATTCAAAACATACTCCTGTAATTATTTGGAAATTCACAGAGTATATTATCCTTGGGTCACAAATTTAGACTCTTTAGAGTCCAATATTATAAATTTCTGCAAATGGGGTAAGGATGTCCTTTCCCTTGTCGGCAAATAATATTAATACTATATAATCCTATTTAATATTACTATAATATAGTTTAGTAACAAAATCACTGTCCCATTTCTTCCTAGACCACTATCCTAAAGGATTCAGTGGAATTTCTCAGTCTTTTCTGAAAGTAGTTTCCCTACTTTACTAAATGAATCAAGGAAGCCCAAGTCTCAAGTCACCCTGACAGAATAAGGCCAAGGAAGCCTGAATTGCCTTAGCTACCCTGCCAAAGTGAAGTTGTTAGTCACAACAGAAAGCCTAAATTAACTACTAGTCCTACCTAATTCCCCAGGGGTTTCCACTGCCTAGCAAGATTTGGCACCGGTCCCCAAACTTTGATTTGCACATCAGGCCCAGGCTCCTGACTCCTTCTGTCGAATACCTTGTCCTACCTGATCCAGGTAAGAAGCCTTTAGAAAGCCACTAGCCTTTACAATTTCTGGTGCTCTATTACATCAGGGATCCCAGTATACTTGACCTATTTCTAGCCTCTCTGACTGCGTTTCCCCTTTCCTACCCTTAACCCCTCTAGAAAAATATATTTCCTCCTCAATAAAGCTTGCTTTACTTTCTGCTACTCCATTCTTATGCTGTGTTCTTTTTGGTGGTGATCAGTCCCACACCCTGGAAATCTATAACCTCACTCAAACTACATTAAAACAGCTCCTCCCTAGGAATGGAAGAGGTAGATTCCTTTAGGTATTTGCCAGGCTACTTCCTTCAACAGAAAAAGGAGACTGCCCTTAGAAGAGTTAATAACAGTCACTATAGGGATGGAGAATGCATGGTCTATAAGAGGTATAATATTCTAGGTACTAAATTTTGGTTATAACCTTTAATCATTTTCCTTAGGAAAGGCCTTTGTTTTTTTACTATCCACTCTGCTAAAAGGAAAAGTCTGTGAAGGGTTTTAGGTTTAAGAAATTTTTCAGTTTTGCTGAAAAGGAGGATTTCAACAAGCTACCACATTCTCATCTGTCTCTCTCAGCTTTCCCAATCAGGCCAGGGTTAGAAATAGGGAATAATATACTTGAATACTTTAGAAGGGGGCAGCTAGGTGGTGCAGTGAATAAAGTGATGGAAAGTACAGGGTCTGGAGTCCCGAACATTCATTAATCGGGAAGAGTTCAGATCTGGTCTCAAGACAGCTGTGTGAACCTGGGCAAGTCACTTAACTCTGTGTGCAACGGTTTCCTCATCTATAAAATGAGTTGAAGAAAAAGACAAAACAGTCCAGTATCTTTGCCAAGAAAAGCTCATGTGAGAACACAAAGAATAAAAAAATGACTGAAAAATCTTACTAAGAGTTTTGAAATCTTTCTGCTCATCTTTTCCCTTTGCCAGATCAGACCAGTAGGTCATTCAATAGTGTTATGACCTGATTCTCTCCCTCTATATTAGGGGTGGGCATTGCGCCTAAAGCTGGGGCAAGTTTCACCCCATCTTTCCCCATGATCAATCAATAAACATTTATTAAGCAAATACCATATATATTCCAGGCACTAAGCAATGGGGATACAAAAAAAAGGCAGTCTCTGCCCTCAAGGAGCTCATAATTTAGTGGGGGAAGACAACATGCAGACAAATGTATACAAAGTAAGTTACATACAGAACGAACAGAAAATACTGCTGGCTAATGAGTATTCACTGTGTTCAATGTACTATGCTAAGTGCTTTATAATTATTTAATCCTCACAACAACCTTGGGAAGTAGGTACCATTATACTCTTTTTATAGATGAGGAAACAGGCAAAGAAAGGGAAGTAACTTGCCCAGGGTCACCCAGCTAGTGTCTGAGGCCACAATGGAACTCATGTCTTCCTCACTCCAGGACTAGTTTTTCTATCCACTTGCCACCACGTACTTCTAATGAAAAGGCAGGCCCTAGAATTAAGAAGGACCTGATTCTATCCTCTCTATGTGAAGGGCTGCTTTTGGTCTGCTCTGGTACTGCCATCCTGTCCTGGCAAGAGCACTATGGGTATTCCTACCCTGAGGCATCACTCAACCCGCCTATGCTGGAGGCCAGTGTTGCAGGTCAGTGTCATTCCCTGTGGCTGGCCCAGATTAAATGAGGAGGTCAGAAACTGCCACAAAGGATGTTTCAGGTATTCTAGAGAATCCTGACTCGTCATACAAGGGTTTGGGCTCCTCTTCTTGCAATGGTCAGTCTCTTCGATTCAAGAATTCCTTTTTGTTGGGGCACCTATGTGGTGCAGTAAATAGAGCTCAGACCCTGGAGTCAGGAGAAACTGAGTTTAAACCTGGCCTCAGACACTTAACCTGGCCTCAGACACTTAACACGTACTGTGTGACCTTGGGCAAATCACTTAACCCCAATTGCCCTGCCTTCCGCCCTCCAAAAAGACAAAAAAAAATTCCTTTTTGTTGCCCATCAGCCTCCACTGATGAGCCGAGAAACAGGCACATCTACCTATGCACAAAGATTGACAGAGAATAAAAAGTCAGAGTCTATCCACTATGTACCAATAGTAGCTAGGACTGCCAGAATTGGGGAAATCACACCTGAAGAATGAGCTCTGCAGGGATCCAATCCCTCATTCAAGCTCCAGAGGGAGACAGCAAGTTACATCCACGTTTTGGGAGTAAGAGTGAAAACTTTTAAATTAATGCATCACTTCCCACTGGTCCAAATCAATTGGAGTACACTTGGTTGGCAGTCACAGAAAGGTCTGGGCTCCAGGAAGAATTAAGTATATGATCTTTCAAGCGCTTCCCTCAAATGGCTTACACTAAAGAAACTGAAAGTTCAAGTGGCTCAATTCTGGTTGGCCTCTCTCAAAGAACAAAATGTAAAAAACAAAAACAAACCAAATCAAACACCTGAAAAGCTGCATCAGCAGTTGTCAGACAATTTCAAAATTCCAGATCTCCTGTGATTTGTATTTCCTTCCTTTTGGGGTCCTCCCACCACCCCTCTCAACAGGCTACATTCATATAATACCAAAGACTGCTAGTTCAAAAACTTACCCAATCACCAAGTCATTCTTCTGCATTTGTCCTTTTCTACAGGGAGGGATTTAGAGATAATCGGTTCCAATCCCAAATCATTCAATTTCTCTTGGTGCTTTGAAAGTTAAATGAGTTCTGAGGAAATCCTTTTCTGTGTCACTGCAGTCCAGTGAAACCTGTGAACTCAATGTTTTTAAATGCAGAAAATAAAATACAAAGGAAAAAATTTCACTGAAATGGTTATTGAAATATTAAAGCAAAGTAGAAGTAATCTGATCTCAGTAAGAATTCCTGGTGAGCCTAAAAGACATATTATATCACTTCCCTCCAAGTTACAACTTATAAAAACACAAGAGCATATAGAGGTCTCTGCTGAATGCCATAAACTAATGTACTCTTTAATTTCTCAGGAGTGGGCAAGAGAACCTCAGTAAGCAGCTACCATCTCTAGAGGAATCCAAACTCAGCCAAATCTGCAGACATATTAGCTCTTTCTACTTGGGAAAGGATTCATGTTGACTTAGGGATGTTAGCTACAGTGGGCTAACCTTATCGTGTGTCCCTAATAAATTCTGCACAAACTACAGTGAGCCCCCAGGGTGTGTATGTGGGCCCACCAGGCTACCTAAGGTGGGTCAAACCAGCGCAGATAGCAAGATTAAGTTATTAAAATTCCCAGTGCAGATCAGCAGTGAAACATAACTGCATGTGTAGTCCTGTGTTTTCTGTCTGGGTAACAGCGTGATATAGCTTAAAAAAAAAAAGCTTTTACACTATGGTTTAAGCTTTATCTGTCCCCCAAATGGCAAACCAGACACAAACATGTTATCTATACCTTCAATATTTTCCCCATGAAAGCAGCTTAAGGTATTTTCTGCCTCCTGGCGTTCCTCAGCCTCTTTGGTTGATCTTTGTTCAGGTTATCTACCACGTAACTCAGACCTCTTGTCTCTCATTTGTTGGCTTCCTCAGCTCCCATGCATGCAATTATTATTTCTATGGAGATTATTTCTTCCCCTCCCCCACCTAGACACATCAAACTCTAGTCTCCTAAGCTCTACTCTCCCACCACTAATTGTATTTTGGGCAAGATACTGGATGTCCCAGAGATACCCCAAACTCTGCAAAAACTAAACATCCTGCCTTTCTTCCTAAGCCCTATTTTGTCCACCTCCCTTAGGGTCAATGAGGGTACTACCATCCCCCCAGGTACCTATGACCCAATCTTCCCTCATCACACCCACCTCCATGTATCCACCATATTGCAAGGTCCTGTCAGTTTGACCTTGGAGACATCACCCCTCTGCCCCTGCCCCCCCTACACCACCCTTGCCCTTTCCTTCCCCCAAAGCATCCTTGAGTTTTCTTACAAGGAGAAAAGCTTCCCACAGTAAGGATTGGTTCATTCAAGATTTTTTTTCTCCCCCAAACCACAAATGTGAAATTAGGATACTTAACTATGCATTCAACATTCTGTTTTTCTCATGAAAGTCCAGGTCACTTCTGCCTCCTGGTTCTTCTCTTCAAACACATCTGATTAGTCCTCAGTCTCCTTCAGCCAGGTCATACCCACCCACTTACCATGCACGTCCTGAGGATCCCTCCTGGTACCTCTTCTCTGGGGTCTCCTTTGGAGACCTCATCAGCTCCCGGTTCCAGTTTTCTCCAAGCAGATGCCTTCTCTATCCTCCCCCCACCTCTCCCCCCCCACCCCCGGCCCCCGTCCATACCTCCAACCCTGGTCTCCCTCCCGAGCTTTTGGGCAACGTATTGAACATCCTACACACCTCCAAGTCCTAAAATCCAAGAACTCAACTCCCGATCTTTCTCCCCAAGCTCCACCCCACCTCACACCCCTCATTACTAGAGGAACCTCCTTTATACCTCGCAGGTACCCAGACCACAAATCTCCTCCCTCTCCCACCAGCTCTTGTCCTCCCCACTCAGAGGACATTCCCCCCCTCCGCACCCGGGTTCCCTCCTGCCTCCTAGTCGCTCCCCACCTCCAGCCCCTCCCCAGCAAACACGAGACCGAGGCACGTAAATGCTGGATCTTCAACATTTTAATCGCTTGTCTCCCGGGAGCCGAGGGCGCGCAGGAGGCAGCTCAGAACTGGATCACTTGCCCCTTCCTCTTCTTGTCTCCTCCCAGCTCGAAATGCTTGCAGCGCTTGATGGCCAGCATCCTCTTGGACCTGCAGTTGGGCTCCACGCACTCGAGCCTCAGCACGATCTTCTTCGTGGTCTTGGCCTTCTTGCGGAAGATGGGCTTGGTTTGGCCGCCGTAGCCGCTCTGCTTGCGGTCGTAGCGCCGCTTGCCCTGCGCGTACAGAGAGTCCTTGCCCTTCTTGTACTGCGTCACCTTGTGCGGCTGGTGCTTGCCGCACTTCTTGCAGTAGGTGCGCCGGGTCTTGGGAACGTTCACCATGGCGGCGGCGGCTGCGGAGGAGGAGGCGGCGGCGCCGGGGAGACTTCCTAACTCTGCTTCACGCGGGGCCGGGGGTTGCTTCTCGGAGGCACGAAGGACACGGGAGGAGACGGAGGAGGCGGAGGAGGCGGAGGACAGTTCTGAGAAGAAGCTGCCGGGAGCTGAGCGGGGCTCAGCGCGCGCCGGCACGAGGCTCCGGGGAGGAAGGGCCGAAGGGCGGGGGCGCCGTTCTATTGGCCCGCTCGGGGCGGAAACGGGAGTGGATGCGGATATTACCCAGGAGGCAAAGCGAACCGGATGGCCGGAAGGGCTTGTAACGCCTGACGAAAGTGCGGAAATGCTCGGAGAGCGCTGTACTTCTCCGAGGCTGCCTTTCTGGTGGCGAATGTGCTGTTGGGGTGATGTCGGGCGATTTACTTCGTGCTTGACCGGCGGCGATTGCCACGGACGAGGGCGGGCTTTTACCGATTACTGACAGTTGGTGGCTGTGTCTTGCCCTTTGTCGCCATGGTGACGATTTGTGAACGTTGGGAAGAAGGCTTTTAAACCCCTTTGAATGTTGCCTGCGTCCTCCTCCCGGGGAGCACGTGGTCGAGGGCTGCTTGGAAAGAGGGTGACGGACGGGGACCGGAAGTGGCGAGACCTTCACGTCCACGCTCGGTGCGGCTTTTTACAAATTTTACTCAGGAAGCAGTTATTAAACTCCTACTGTGTATCAGGCACTGTGATGATTTGAAAATTTTTTTTAATACTTGGTGTTAATTTTTATTCTTTAAGGTTAACGAGTATTTTTGTTAGACTGCCGCTCCCCCAACTCCCCCCCTTACCCGTAGTGATCCAGTTTTTTAAAAACCCGGGAAATACAGCCCTCAATACTTATTATCCACATAATCCAGGAAAACGTAATTTAGGAAAACAATTTCCACCTTGGCCATGACTGGAAAGGTATGTGTCTTTCTGCATCTTAAGTTCCTCCCCTTGTGAGGCCTGTTTCATCTTCTTTCTCAAGCTTTTCAACGCGGTTTTTCAGTATGATGTTATCATTGTGAAAACTACCGTCCTAGTTCTCCTTTTGCTCAGGGTCAGTTCTTACAGGTCTGTCCCGCTTTGCTGTGACGGTGTCCACTTCGTGGTCTGTGGTGGCACCAGGACCTTCCCCACCGTCCCTACCCTG
>JAQQSU010003148.1:0-14451 GCA_028627135.1 Pseudochirops cupreus | reverse complement strand
TTATCAACTGTAAGAATTCATTTTCAAATTGTAGGCTTCTGCCAGGAAATATTTAAGCACTCTTGAAAAACCAGAGCTGGAACATGAACATACTTTATCAAAAGTATCACTGAATTGAAGTCAGAAGACCCTTAGCTTTGCTTCATACTTGCTTTATGACTTTGGGGAGGTCATTTAAATTTTCTTTGTCCCAGTTTCCCTACCTGTAAATATTAATTTTTCTACCTACTCTAAGAATAGCCTCACATGAGAAGGTGGAAAGCCCTAGCTGTAGTTGTGTTCCAAAGATAGTTGAAATTCCCCACCTGGGAATGACTTCAACACAGGGAACTTCTCCCTGAAAAAAAAAAAAAGAATTAAGAAGGCAATTGGAGGAATTAAGATTTCTGATATTTGAGACAACACCCAGGGGATACATTGAGCAGTAAAAGAACTGCATACCCAAGGAGGACGTAAGACAATTTCCTCTCCAGGATTGTGGAGACATCTCGAAATGCCCCTACCCAGTGTGTTAAGATAACCACATGTTAAAACTCTTATTCCCAATCCAAGCAAGAATTAATCAAAGGCAACAAAACTCCTGTCATGAGCAACAAAACATCATGAGTGAGCTTCACTAAGGTAAGACTTCCTGTCTTACCCTCATATACTCTGGCATCATCTTTTATTCAATCACCTAAAGAAAGGAGCTTTGGTACTGGTGCCATAATGGCAGCCTGTTGGACTTAGAATCAGATTCATCCAGATTCAAACCCTGCCTTTTATATCATTAGCTATATGACCTAGGGCAAGTCACAGCCCCATGAGCCTCAGTTTTCTCATCTGTAAATTAAGGATAATAATAGCACCTAGATCATAAAAATGTTTTAAAATAAAATAATGTATGCAAAGTGCTGAGAAAACTTTGGAATGCTACATAAATGCTAGCTATTATCACTATTATTACCTTTTAATTTAATTACTTATTAATTTTTATTGTCACACAGGTATTTAGGTGGCATAGTAGACAGAATGCTGAGCCTGGAGTCAGGAAGACTTATCTTCCTAAGTTCAAATCCAGCCTCAGACACTTACTAAGTCGTTTAACCTGTTTGTCTCAGTTTCCTCATCTGTAAAATGAGCTGGAGAAGGAAATGCCAAACAACTGCAGTATCTTTGCCAAGAAAATCCTAAATGGGGTCATGATGTGTCAGACGTGACAAAAACAGCTAAACAACCACATCAAACCTTAACTTATAGTAAGAATACCATCCACCACAATTGCTACGAAGACATTTCTTTCCACCTAGTCTTCCCAAGAAGACACTGTCAAAACTGAGTTACCTACTTTGAAAAATACATTTTCTCTAGTTCAGTTTATCAATTCCTTTGCCTGATTGGGAAATTCAACATGAATATCTCCAAACCATCCTCCTTGGTTAACAACAAACATTTAAAAGTAATTAAATAAGTAAATTAAAGTAATTCCTACTACTTGTCCAGCTTAGTTAGCAGAGCAGCTTCAGAAACTAAGTTGTGAAGTTCAAGTGTTTAGAAAAGGTAAATGAGTAGAAGAGGCCTCTTTGGACATTTTTATTGATTCATCATGAGTGAGTTTCATTTTGAACCTTGATTTCAATCTATGTTGCCGGGGCCAGTGTTTTTGAATTCTCCTGGTATACCCAGCTAGACCCTGGATATCGTAACACATCCTCAATGTCCTCCTTTCTCTGAGTTCTCCCTTTTTTTTCTTCTGTAGCAGGAGGGGCACTAGACTTCTCAGTATGGCAGGTTCCTGGCACTGGACCAACTGCTGCTATTCCCAGTGTCCCATAAGTTAGTACCTGATAAAGCTTGGCTTGTCTTTGCTAGACAACTTAGCAAAGTCTTCCTTCTGTTTAAGAAGGTAGATTTGAAGGTCACTGAGCTCGACTTGATAGGATCAAATATAATCAAGACCTATGTGAGCACAATAAACTTAAGAAACAAAATGAAAGGTGTAAAGAAAAAAAAGCACTTTATGGTTTGACTGATTTTTTTCCCCTAGGTCTTGGATCTTTCTCACAACCAAAGAATTGGCATGTGCTCAATTTCCAATCAGAAGATTTTGCTTTGACTGTGTCCATTTATATTTGAATTGCCCCTTAAAAATTATACTGTGCAATTTTTATTCCACCCGAATGCACTTTTGGACAGGGAACAATAGTTAAATTTCACATGCTAACAACTAAGACGTTGTAAAATGCTAACACCAGGTTGAAATTTATGTATTCTACAATATTGACTATACGTGCCTTTTAATTATTTTTTATTAGATTTAGTGTTCTTCTGCAAGGCACTAATATATTCAACAATGACATGAAATGTTTCTTGTGAAATAATAATACCTTATATTTCCATAGACATGGGCAAGTTACTTAATCTCCCGTAATCTCAGTTTTCTCATCTATAAAGTGGGGATAATAACAACATTTCACAGGGCTGCTATAAAGAAAGCAATTTGTAGTGCTTAAAACTCTGTATAAACCTGGGTCTTATTATCCAGACAGATCCCAAAGTGCCTCTAATCTCATCCAATCTAGCAAGATTAAGTGCTTTATTATTATTATTATTATTATTATTACCATATTTATACGGCACTCTAACGTTTGCAAAGTGCTTTCCAAATATAATCTCTTTTGAGTCCCCACAACAACCCTGAAAGGTAGCTGCTATTATTATCCCTCCTTCACAAGAAAAGATACAGAAAGAGATTAAGTGACTTGCCCAGGGTCACACAGCTAGCAAGCATATGAGGACAGACTCTGAATTCAGATTTTCCTGACTCTGGATCTAGTACCACCTAAGTGCCTACTGTGTGCGAGGCCCTAGAAACACAAAGACAAAACAAAATTCTCTAACAAGCATCTGCCCACTCTTGAATTCTACTGTATGGTAGATAAATCAATGTATGGTTATTTTTACATTGCAGGGAAGATGCCACAAAATTACCTGTGTAACAGAACATCATATGTGATATAATATTACTATGCCATATAACCCCAACAAGGCTTCAAATCCATATAATGTAGAACTAGGAAGTGGAGAAATCACTACAACAGGTAACTTAATATGAGGCCCAAGCCCTCTAATTGAAAGATGAAACGGAGGGTAGCCTAGCACAGAAAGGGCTTTGGAGTTCAAATTCCGTCCGGGGTTGCAGTTTCAACTTGAGGTACACCCCCTTATCTGTGTGTCTCCGAACATCACACAAGCCTCCTTCCTTGTCTGCAGCGCAGGGATGATAACAGTGTCACTCACACAGTGGTTGTGAGGATAAAATTGAACAGATGGAAGTAAAGTGCTCTTTAAGCCTCAAAATACTTAAAGTAAGTTATAAAAATAATACCTCGCGTCACATTTGTATATTGCTTCCTTTCTAGGCACTAGCTCCTTTCTGCCTCTTAGAATCCCTACATTCCTTTAAAGAGTAGTTAACATGGTCCTCAGTCAATCCTTCAGGTGCATGGCCTTCTCCCTCCCCACCCCCAGCACCCTGCAATTCTTTTATACTTTAGTATGCTTTAATTTTACACTTTCTTACATGGAAACAATTTGCCTCCTCCCCAATAGAATTTAAACTCCTGGAGGGCAAAGCCTGCTTTGTAACCCAAGCACTTAGCACACTGCCTGACACACAGTAGGTACTTAATAAATGTTCATTGATTGACTGACAGATATTAGGTAAAGACTTGTTGAATAATAATAATAGCTAGCATTTTTAATACAACATTATATAACAGACATTTATAATATATTATATGACAATATAATATATATTATATAATATAGTATAATTTAATATATATTATAATAAGAGAACATTTATAACAGAACTTTGCTGTTTTACAAATATTGACAAATATAGCTCTAACTTTATTCTCGCATTGGCTCAGAAAGGTAGATTCTATTATAATTTTTATTATATTATTATATTAATATATTATAATTTCTTTTATATTTTTATAGATGAGGAAACTGAGGTGAAGGTTAAGAGACTTGACTCAAGTTACACAGCTAGTAAATTCCTGAGACCAGATTTGCACTTAGGTATTCTTGACTCCAGGTTTGTTCTATCCATGGGCCACCCAGCTTCCTCGGGCATTGTGTGAACGTTCCTCACAGTAACCCTGTAATATAGAGGTGTTATTATTATATTTACAAATGAGGAAACTAGGACTCAAAGAAATTAAATGATTTACCCAAAGTCCCACAGATAATAAATGGGAGAACTAGGGGCAACTAGGTGATGCATTGGATAAAGTGCTATCCTCGGAGTTAGGAAGACCTGAGTTCAAATTCCACCTCAGACACTAGCTGTGTGAGTGACCCTAGGCAGGTCACTTAACCCTGTTTGCCTCAGTTACCTCATCTGCAAAATGAGCTGGAGAAGGAAATGGCAAACCAACACAGTATCTTTGCCAAGAAAATCCCAAATGGGGTCACAAAGAATCTGACGCAACTGAAATGACTGAACAGCAACAGAAAGAGGACCAGGATTCAGATATTCAGCCTTCTAGCACAAGCTCCTTCACTATACCAGATTGCCATTAAAGAGAAATGAAGTGTCTATTTTCAAGGACAGGCCAGGTTAAGAAGGCTAACACATTTCTGAAGGGAAAACCGTCAGTTAACACTGAGATTTCTGATGATAGACTCCTACTCCCCCACGTTACATAGCTGGGAAAGGATTCTGAATAGCATCAAAATGACTAAAAAATCTGCAGCCCCCTATGGACTCCACAGCTCAAGATGAGTGAGAATATTTTACAGAAAGTTCCCTGGAAAGAGACAATTCTTATTTTCAGATTGCTTCAAAGTAGGACCTGCAAAGGAAGGATTTGGGGGATTAGTCTAGGCAAGAATAATTTAAGGAGTCCCTTAATTGGGGTTAGCCCCCGTTTAAGTCGTCACCAAGAAAGTCTGATTGAGATCCCCAAGGGGGAGTGCCCTCAGACTCCAAGTTTATCCTGAGTCCGGGCCATTTGCTGTTATCTACCAAAGCACTTAAGCACATTCTCTCATTTGATCCTCATTTCCTCATCTCACCATTAGGCACAAACTTTGAGCTTTCTCCTTATTTTGACTAAATTTACCTTTCCCCTTGTCCCCAGCACATTGGCTCCCAACCTCATCCCAGAAGTCTGCATTTAAAAAGCACTTTAAAATGTTTGTTGAACTGCATTAAATCTTTTGAATTATGCACTGCCCCCTCCACGTGTCTTCTCAAGATGTAAATCCTATTTCCAGGGAAGGGAAACTTTAATTAATTTGTGAACTAATTTAACAGGAGCCCCCCTTTTTTTCTGGGACTCAAGTTCAGGAAGGCCAGATGCCAGGGGAAGGGTATCTAAAAGTAGGAGAGAAGATGGACAAAGTTATGAGTGTGGGGAGTGGGAAGAAGAAAGTGAGATGGGAACAAGGATCATCTCCTGCCTCACTGTTTGACCCCACTATTATTTGTGTCTAGTTTGGGGTGGCTAGATGGTGCAGTGGATAGAGCATCTGGCCTGGAGTCCAGAAGACCTCAATTCAAATCCCACCTCAGACACTCACTAGCTGTGTGACCCTGAGCAAATCATTTAATCTTGTTTGCATCAATTTCCTCATCTGCTAAATGAGCTAGAGAAGGAAATTGCAAACTACTCTATTATCTTTGCTAAGAAAACAATAAATGGGGTCACAAAGAGTCTGAAACAAGACAATAACAACAAATGACCACCTAGTTTTGCTATGGGAAGGGACCTCTGAATCCTGAAATTGGTTATCCAATGGGATATTCAAGTATTGTTTCTGGAAGATGTACACATTGTCTTACTTTGATAAGGAGGCACAGAGAGGGCAGAGAACTAAGCATTTAGCCTTTGGATTAAACAACTTCCTTCATGTTCAAGCTGTTCTTGTCAACTGCGTGGTCTTAGGCAAATCATTTCAACTCTCCAGGGCTCAATTTCAGCATCTTGTCAACTGAAGATCTCTAAGGCTCTTTCAAGTACCAACATTCTACCTTTCTAGTCAAAAGTTGATGGATTGAGGGAAGTCCTCACAATTCCCCTAGCCCTATAATGCACCATTTCTTTTATGACAGTTTGATAGAGTATGACTAGGACATACTGTACCCAGTTCAAGGCACTGCCAGAATGTGAGGAAGAGAGTGGAGCCCCATCCCAGTGCCCCTTCCCCACTCATGACCACATAACACCAATCCAGAAATCCAGTTCTCATTCAGAGCCTGTGGGGATCAGAACCATGATTAGGAATTCTAGTAGTGTCTGGGGAAATTCAATTAAAGGATGTAGCCACCCAGTCAAATGTCGTCCTTCTCCACAACCCTGGGAAGGAGGTACAAGAATGGGGAGACAATGGTATGGTAGTGGGGAAGGGGAGGGAAAAGCATTTATTAAGCACCTACTACGTGCTAGGCACTGTGCTAAGTGCCTTACAAATATCTCATGTAATCTTCACAACAGGAGAGTTGGGAGATCGCTACTATTACAGTTGAGGAAACTGAAGCAGACAAAAGTCAAGTGATTTGCCTACGGTCACACAGCCAGGAAGTGTCTGAAACTGGATTTCAATTCAGGTCTTCCTGACTCCAGACTCAGCACTCTAATCTACTAATCTACTGCTAATCTACTAATCTAATCTACTGTCTACATGCCTAGGCCTGAAGAAGAACAGGACCTTCTAGCAAAAGGTGAACTCTGGGAAAATGATGAGACCATAGAGATTCTGGTCAAAGGACTGAAGCATATCCCACAGATTTTGGCACCATGTGGCAGAGCTCTGGTCATGACAACCTAGTTAAGGCCCTTATGGGGATTATGCTCAAAATACATATCTACTAAAAAAAAAAACCTGCCTGGATTGTCACCCTATTAGTTGGAAGTGAGAGGGTCGTCTCAAGCTGTTGCTAGCCTCCCTCATTCCTAGTCTGCTTTCCTCCACTCTAGTGCCCGGCACGCCCTTTCCAAGTCAGAGTGGATGCCACCGCTCATCTGACACTGACCATCCCAACCTAGGGCTGCTGATTCTCCAACAATTAAATAGCCTAGATTTGCCTGAACCAAGGCCTGTCAAACTTACAAATCAAAGTGAGTACTGCCTGAAGAAAAAGCCAAGCATCTCTAACATGAAGGCCTAGCCTGAAATAGCTCTGGGTTTCTGCCAACATGCATTTTTAATAGAGGTAGACTGTAAGCTCAATCAGCAGTGAGTCTTTATTTTTTTGGTGTCCCATTGGCATTCAGTACGTTGTTCTGCGCACAGAAGGAGCTCAGCAAGGGTCCCTAGTTCAAAGAACAAATGGATTCCATGTTGCTGGAGACCTCATCAGCCCACTCTTTCCTCCCTCACATAAACACACGCTTTTACCAAAGCCCAGGGAAGAACTTGGCTTACTCTCAGGTCAAGAGAGCAGTACAATCAAGACTGGAACCCTCCAGGGAAGGAGCAGGGAGCTGCAGAAAAGCTCTGGATGCCAAGTCAGCAGATGAACATATGAATGTTGTTGGTCAAGCCACTTCATCTTCATTGTCATTAGAGGCAGCTGGTGGTGCAGTGGATAGAGCACAGGGTTTGGAGTCCCAAAGAACTGAGTTCAAATCCAGCCTCAGTTACTTCTTAGCTGTGTGATTCAGGGTAAGTCACTAAACATCTCTTTGCCTCAGTTTCCTCAACTGTAAAATCATAGCACCTAGCTCCCAGAGTTGTTAGAAAGAAAGCACTTAGCACAATGCCTGGGGCGTATAAATAAATACTCGCCCCACCTCTCTAGGCATCAGTTTCCTTATTTATAAGATGAAACAGGTGACAGCAGAAGATTTCTAATGCCCCTTCCAGCTGTAAGCCTATGATCAATCACAAGTTCCCTCCTTTCCTGCCCCACGTTTCCATCCTTCATTCCATCCAGATTGCTCTACCTTCTCCCCCCAAGAAATGCCTGGATCCACAATAAAATATAAAACAAATCACTCCCCTTTCCTATATCACTATCTGTCCACTGAAATTCTGATTACCCTTCCAGATTCTACTTCCTTTCCAATGCCTTCCTAGACCACCCCAGTATGGCAGTCTCCCCTATTGCAGTGGTATCAAATTCAAACAGAAACAGGGGTCACTAACCCACATGTAAGGATCCCTGCAGGCCATCTACTGACTTAGAAAATCACACATTAGTATTGTCTACGTTTTATTTAATTTTTGTTTATTTTATTAAATATTTCCCAACTATATTTTAATCTGAGACACACTCAGAAATATTGGACCTCTTGTTTGACATCTCTGAGGCCTGTAGCATCCTTACCTATATCACTCATTTGGCACATACAAAGCTTCAGCTTTTATTATTAGTCAATTTAGTTATAGATATTAATCTATTTCTTGGATTAGATTATAAACTCCATTGCTATCACATATATAGTCCAATACTGATAAATATCTGTTGATAAATATTAGCTCCTCTTGTTTATCTTTTCTTTTCAAAGAAGACCAAAGATACCATGATGGTGGGGTAAAGTAGTGAATGATGGGTGGCATCTTAATTTTCCAGTGACTTGGATTTAAGTGAGGCAGAGCTGCACAGTGGTCAGCCTCACTGTCTCTTCCAGAGTCACTGAAGTCCAGTAGCAAGACAAAAGTCAAAAGGACTGGCATTGGCCCAGGATGCAGTGGATTATCTGGGTGTCTTCAATGTCTGGCCAAGCTGTAAGTGTTCCACAGTGTCTGCTTCTGCTGCCTTCATACTTGTTAGAACAAATTATTCTCTTCCACCAGGAGAAGTTTTCACGTGCTTGGGGCAGACAACCCCCTAATTCCCTGATGGGTTTGAGACCTGTTGGTTACCCTCAACCTGGTTTAGCCCACTTGCCAAGACAGTTTTACCAGGGTATGGCCATTGTACAGGCTACAGAGCCACAGGTGAGAGTTGTGTGACAGGTAGACATCAAAGGTAGATGAGCACTCCTGAAAAGGGCTCAGCATCCCTCCCATGAGGGGTGCTATTCCTCCCTGAATACCCCATTACTCATAGATTAGCTTCTCTATCAGGGTTAGACTCACCTTAGATGATCCTGGATTAATGGAATCCATGAGTCATGAAACCATGCTAATCTTGGACTTTCTAAGTCATTAGCAACTGTTCCCCAAGAAAATTGTGCAGAACAGGTACATTTCCATCTGGAACATTGTCTTGATGGCGTCTGTTTTGTAATCAGTCCTGGACATATCTATTTAAAAAACAAAAACAAAAATCCCCCAGGTTTTTTGGATTTTTGATCTTCAACCAGAAATATAAATAAGTATAGTCTCTTAATTCCACACTTGAGCAAAACCAAAGTAAGTCCCACAGAATAATTACACACAGAACTCCCCTGCCCCTTTATTTTTAGTTTAGTAGGGCAGCGAAGAAGTTTGGAGTCACACCCTAGCTTGTCTCTTACCAAGCTCCATTCCCTTAGCCCCAACTTTATAATTATGCAAAATGGGCAATTTTCAATCCTGAGGTTACTTTGCATGAGTGAAAAAACTTCCCTTAATCCAGGATTCTGACTCCTTTCAATTACACACAGGAACCAAGAGAACGAACAGTGGTTATCCTGGAAACATTGTCACCCTCTATGCAAACATGCTTTTTGGATGTAAACGATATATACCTTGGAAGAAAATGAGGTAGAGAAGCCAATGATGAAAGATTTTGGATATGAGTATTGCTTTTAGATGCCATCGCCTTAATTAAAAGTTTGTCATGGTTCTTTAAAGAAGCTCAGGGTTGTCTCATGTTTATACTTTTGGGGGGACACAATCTTAGAAAATGATATCAACCATTTGTGTGTGTGTGTGTGTGTGTGTGTATGTATATTTTATCAGCAAATGTGTAATCACTTCTCCCCCACCCCTAACACACACTTGGACTCAGAGGCAGTGAGGTATATCAGAGAGAGCATTGCATTGAGTGGCAGAAGATGAACTGGCCTTGAGTTCTGGTTCTATTATTTATTATCATATATGTATATCTATATCTATATATATATCTTATATATAGCTATTCTTCAGGAAGATTAATCTCATAGGACCATCTGAAGCAGGAGTGGGGCAGTAAGATAGGAATCTTAGGCCAGAAATAGGAATAAAGGCCTTCAGTCTTCTTTGGAACCCCAAGCCCATCATGATCACATGCAAACTATAGACACTGGACGCTTTCAGGACTGGCTTGAACTTTTTTACAAGAGAAATCATACACCAGCCAAAAGCAACCTCTGGGATGTTTTCTAAATTCAAGACACATTAAGAGACTTTGACCAGGGGTGTAATGTGGAAGGTTGTGTGAAGGAAGAGAGGACATGAAGAATAAACTATTTTTAAAAGACTTTAAAAATCTAAATGAGACAATGAATGACACAAGTCAGACTTGTTCCCAAGTCTGCCTCCATGGAGAATTCTTTAAGTAACCCAGAACTGCACTTAGAGCTATTTTATTCTCTATAGCACAATTGAAAATGTCACCTGCACAGGAAAACACCCTGCCAAAATTTTTTTATCATAATAAAACAATGTGGTATTGTCAGGTGTTAGGCTTCTTCAACATGTACCTTCAACGTTTATTACTATTATTATCAGAAATAAGCATTTACATGCCACTGTACTATTCACAAGACTCTTGAAAACCATTTTATCTATAAGCTATTCCTCACCACCCACCCTTCAGTAAATTAATCACTTATATCTGGATTTTACAAATTGGAAAGCCAAGGCATGCCGTGATTGAAGAACAGGTCCAGCCTGTCTCTGAAATTCTATCATTAAGCAGAGATGATACGTTTCGTGCTGAGGATTTGTAGTTAGAAGGAATCTTAAAGATTATCCAGTCCACTCCTCTCATTCTACAGATGAGGAAACTGTGGCCCAAAAGATGAAGTAAATTATTCAATGTAAGACAAATACTAAGTAGAAGATGCTGAGTTTTAAACTCAGCACCTTTGTTTCCAAATCTAGTGGCTTTTTATACCACATTAGAACACCAGTTTCTTTATTTCCAGCCTCCAGCTTTCTACATTATACCAAGTAAATGAAAACTGAAAGAAAATCAATCAGTTATTGGAATGATGCCTTTCTTGTAAATCTCTTCCCTTCCACTTCCATAAGATTGTAGCCCCAATATTCCCCTCACAAAGACAACCAGCATTAACCTTGCACCTGCCTTAATTTAGCCCTCTCCAAATTATTACCAGGAAGGTCTTTCAAAACCCTGTTTCTTGTTCTAGGAATTATGAGTCCCAAAGTACTGTGTGACAGAAATCTTGTTTTACCAAGAACGAGTGAGCATTCCAGTTATGAAACTCAACTGTCCCACCCATATATCACTGTAATACAGTGATCAGCCACAGATATTTCTCCAGCAGACCAGTAATATACTGAGTGCAATCTTCAAATTGAAACATTAATCAAGGGCATATTCCTAATGAAGCTGGATGCCAGTGGAAGAGGCAGGAAGGGGCATTTTTCCCTTATCTTCAGATGATATCTCATTGTTTTGTTTTGGTTTTCCTTCCATTAGAAAAAAGAAAGGAAGAAAAAGAAAAAAAAAAGCTTTAGGCTTTGACCAGAACATATGACTAATTTCTACTCAACCAAATCCAAATTCCTATTGCTTCAAGGGGAATGTTTGGGGTGTTCAAGAAGGACTAGTACCTCTGGTAGGAGGACTTGCTGAACCCTATTCAGGACTACTTATCTACCTTTGGTGTCCACGTGATACTCAAGTCTCGCCTGTGGCCCCAAGAATCTATAGCATGGACAGTAACCACACCCCAGCAAAACTGTCTCAGCAGACAAGCTAAACCAGGTCGAAGGTAATCTATAGGCCTTAAACCCATCATGAATTAGGTCAATGTCTACCCCAAGCATGTGAAGACTTCCCCCAATGGAAGAGATAGATGAGAACAATTTGTTCCAAGGGCCATGAAGGCAGCTGATGCCAGCACTGTGGAGGCTTAGTGCTTGGTCAGACATCAAAGATGCCAGGTCATCCACTGTATCCCAGGCCATCGCCAGTTGTCTTGACTTTTGTCTTGCCACTGGACTTTGATGACTCTGGAGAGTGAGGCTGATGTCTTTGTACAACTCTGACTCACTTCAATTCAATTCACCCATCAGTCAAGAAATCACCCTAGGATGTCATTGGTTCTCTTCACAAATGAACAACTAACAAAATTGCTTCAAGGATCAAATATAAATTGCTCTGTTGAGCTTTTAAAGCCTTTAATAACCTGACCTTACCTTTTCACCTTCAATGGACACTACTCTCTTCTACATCCTGCAGTCCAGTCAAAATGGCCTTCTTTTTATTTCTCACCCACGACCTCCACCTTTCACACTAGCTTTCCCATGTTAATGAATGTTGCCCCTCCTAACATCTGCCTCATACAGCCTCTCCCTTCTTTCAATATTTTGCTCAAGCACTACCATGAGCAGCTAGATGGCACAGGGGACAAAGAGCTGGTCCAGAAGTCAGGAAGATCTGAGTTCAAATCTTGCCTCAGACATTTCCTAGCTGTGTGACCTGTGGCAAGTCACTTAACCCTGCTTGCCTCAGTTTCTTCATCTGTAAAATGAGCTGGAGAAGGAAATGGCAATCCCCTCCAGTATCTTTGCCAAGAAAACCCCAAATGGGGTCACGAAGAGTCAGACATGACTAAAAACAACTGAACAACAATACTGTCTTCTTCAGAGAGCCTTTCCTGATCCCATCAACTGCTAGTACTGTTCTTTCCATTCTACTTTGTATTGAACCACCTTTTTCTGTGTATTTATCATCTTTATATGCATGCTGAATTTATTTTCCTACCTACTTGTCACCCCCACTAGAATGTGAGCTTATCATAAATAGGGATCATCTCATTTTTTGTACTTGTATTCCTTATATTGGCACAGTACCTGGCCAACAGTAGGCACTTGTTGACTGAGTGAGTAAAATCTTCCTTGCAGCAACAGTGAAGAGAGAGGAGGTACCTTGCAAAGAAGGCGCAGGCAGTGGATGGAACAGAGGTTAAAGCTGCCTGCTAACCAGGCAGGCTTTCCTTCCTGCTGGGCTCCTGAGGTATTCTCAGCGATGCTCCAGGACACCAGGAAGATACAAAGTTCTTTCAACTCAGGTTACTTTCTTTTTTTTTTATAAGGATTTTAAATTTTTGTTATTTTGAACTTTACAAATATCAACAAATATGAAAGTTCCCATATGGATAAAACAGCAAAATAAGACTAAACAGGAAAGTACAAGTCTCTATTACACACAGCAATTCTTTTCAAATCCTCTGCTTTTCACACCATGTTAGTAACATTATTAAGATGAATCTCTGAAGGTCCAAGTTACTTCTTAGTTGCGAGCTAGGCTTCTTTGGAAGTTGAGTAATTCTACTCAGGACACAGGAACATTTGATATGCTCAGTTGGTAACACTAAACAGCTTATACTGCTTTTGTTTGTTTGTTTTTTAAATTAACTTTTGTTTATTTTTAGTTTACATCATTGATTTCCACAAGATTTTGAGTTACAAATTTTCTCCCCATTTTTCCCCTACCCACTCCCCCCAAAACAGCAATCCCACTGTATACCCCTTCCCCCAATCTACTCTCTCCTATATCCTCCCCCATCACTCTGCTAGAGCAAGATTGATCTCCCTATCCCAGTGCCTGTATATATAGATATAGATGTAGATATAGATATAGATATAGATATAGACATAGATATAGAAATAGATATAGATATAGATATATAAACATGATTTTAGAACTTTGAATTCTAGATTCTTTCCCTTCCTCCCTTGTCACCCACCCCCATTGGAAAGACAAGCAATTCAATACAGGCCACACAGGTATAGTTATGCAAAACATCTCCACAATGGACATATTGTGTAACACTGATGATATTTCCCCCCTTTCTATCCTGCCCTCCCCTTGTTCTAGTCTCTACTTTGTCCCTCTCCCTTTACAGAAGTGTGGGCTTCTAACCACCCTCCCCCCCAACCTGTCCTCCCTTCATCATCCCCCCTCTCATCCCTTTCCCCCCTTCTCTCCTGCAGGGCACAATACTCAATTTAGAGTGTATGTCACTCCTTCCCTAGGACAAATTCAATGAGAGTAAGGTTGACCCATTCCCTTTTGCCTTCCTGTTCTTCCTCTCCATTGTATCAGTTATCCCTTGCCTCTTCTATATGAAATGATTAACCCCATTCTGTCTCCCTGTCCCCTCACATTCTATTCCTTTCCCACCTCTCAATTTCACCTTTTAAAATATCATCCCTTCCTATTGAATTGATCCTGTGCCCTCTGTCTATATACACACACTCAGATATATATTCATATGCACATATAAACCCTTCTATATAGACATATGTGTATGTATGTACACACACACACACACACACACACACACACAC
>JAQQSU010003147.1:0-14451 GCA_028627135.1 Pseudochirops cupreus | reverse complement strand
TCAATCAAACTACCAAAAGACTACCATAAGGAGTTTGAAAACATATTTCCAAATATTCATCTGTAGGAGTATATCTCAAGTGTTTCCCAGAAAAAAAATGTAAACAAAAGTAAAAGAACAAGATCTCAAATTGCACTTCATGGCAGTAATTATCAAAATTTTGTGATGCTGATTGATTTAAAAGGAAATATGAGCCAGACACATAAGGAACATAAAATTCAGAAGATAATTAATATAGAAAATTAGTGTGGGATAAAAACAAAAACCCGAAATACTAGAAAAGAATTTACTGTTCAAAACAAAAGATAATTTTAAAAACTTTTATCAGAATTTAATTGTATGCCAACATTTCATATCATCCGCTCTTATTGATTCCAAATGGATATATTTGTTGCTTAGTCATTATCAGTCATGTCCAACACTTTGTGACCCCCTTTGGGGTTGTTTTTTAGGAATGGTTTGCCATTTCCTTCTCCAAATCATTTACAGATGAGGAAGCTGAGGCAAACAGGATAGAGTGAGTTGCCCAGGATTATTCAGTTATTTCTGAGGCTAGATTTGACCTCAGAAAGAAGCCTGGCACTTTATTCACTGAGACACCTAGCTGCTCTGACTATAGCAATAGACAGAGACAAATGAGATAGGTATTGTCCATCTTGTCTTGGAGTAAATAGGTGGCATAGTGAATTGAGTCAGGAAGACCTGAATTCAAATTTGGCCTCATACACTTACTACCTATATGACCCTGGGCAAGTCACTTTACCCTATTTTCCTCATTGAAATGCCAGCATGGGAATCAAAAGAAAATGAAAAAGCTAAATGCAAGTGAGCATTAATAAGGGACTAAACAAAGACGACATATTTATATTCTAATGTACATTCTCTTCGGCAGCTAGATTCATCTTCCTGATTTCAAGTCTGACCTCAGACACATAGTATTTGTGTGATACTGGGCAAGTCATTTGACTCTGTTAGCTCAGTTCCTTATCATAAAATGAGCTGCAGAAAGAAATGACAAACCACTCCGATATCTTTGCTGAGAAAACCCCAAAGGTGGTCACAAAGAGTAAAACAAAACGAAAACAACTTAACAACAAGAACAAACTCTGTTCTAAGACCGCCTTTTTAGTGAGTTATTCATATCACAAATTAATTTTGTCTTATGCATTGTTTTGTCTTCAAAATCATTGAAAAAACGACTTTACCCTATGACTCTTCAGTTTCTTCCCCTAGACTTCATAATGCTGAAAAATTTCTTAGGTCCCTTCTGACAATGTGTCATTTGTGACCAGGCAAGTACCAGAAGTACATAGTAGTCATCTCTTAGGAGATTCTCTGTTTTGTCTGTACATTCTCTACTAAGATAATAAGTCTAAAAGCATTTGAATCACAAGACCTTATTAAACATTCATCATGTGACAAGAATAATGTCTTCTTCTTGTATTGTTGTGACTTAACTCTCTGCTACACTGAAAACTCTGTGATTTGAATCATTCTTTTTTTTAAACTTTAAATTTCCTATGGTGGCTAGTACAGGTATCTATACACAAATCCTTGTTTGTTTCTGTTTTCTTTGCCCAAGAACATGATTTTCATACTGGGAAGGATATAATAAAGAACCAAGTGCCAAAATGAAGGAAGAAATCATGAGAGAGTACAGGTTCACTAAGTACAAGTTATCAAGTCCAAATAATGTTAAAATTAAGTACTTGAAGGCAATGAATATGTGATTGTGGGGTAGCTATTTGTTACCTTAATGAATTGGTGGGGAACAAAAAAATGCTTTCGAACTAAAGTGAAATGTACCTTTAAAGAAAGAATAAATGTGGATCCTACATATTACGATATACGGTTAATTTGATTTCTGGCAAATTTCTAAAATGTTATATTAAAATAAAGGTTTGTACACACTTTGAAATGGAAGTGATAATATTAAAGGATTCATCGTGAATAAATTGTTTCAGTCTAACCATATCCCCACCTCCATTTTTTTTTAACAGAAGAAAGATATTCTAAAAACAGAGTATAATGATTTCAGAAAGACATTTGATAAAATATTTTATGATGTCCTTATGGACAAGTGAAAGTGGCTGAATGACCAGCCACACAGAATGGTGATTAATGGATCCATTTCAATTGGATGTCACAGAGTTCAGTCTTTGGCTGTAGTGTAATCAACATTTTATCAACCCTTTTGTTGAAGGCATAGCTGGCTGGTATACTTGTCATATTTGTGCATAGTACGAATATCAAGGAAAGATAAATAAGAAACAGATGATAGCATCAGGATGCAAAAATTTTTGACAAACTGGAATGAAAAGGTAAATTAAACTAGGTGAGATTGAATAGGGATCATATATCAGAAAATCCTCAGTCTAGGCATATAAGGGACATTGCAGAGCTTATCTTACTCATCCTTATTTTTAAAGGTGAGGAAAAGAATGACCAGATAAATGAGCCAGATGAAATCATGATCCCAAAGCAATAACATATGTTTTGATATATTAAATCTATAAACTGTGTATAAAGAAATATAATATTTAAATATTGTAAAATATAAATTATCTAAATACATAAAAAAGTATTGTAAAAAAAAAGATGGAAACTTGCCATAAATATATATTTCTTTAAATTAGTTTTTCAGGTTTTTCTATTATCTTAAAATTTTGTTTTCTAAATATAGAGTCATTAGGAAAATAAATGCTAGAATTTCTAATTAGATTTGAGAGGTAGTTACATAAATAGTGATAAGGCATGTTTGGAGTATTATGGTGTTATCCACAGAAGAGGGTAAGTTAATGTTGTTTATGTGTTCATGTTTCAACAAAAGATTTCTTTTATTTTGAATTAGAAATACCCATCATTCAACATTTACTGTAGTGCCCTTGGTTCTTTGCATGATAAGAGGAAGGAGGAAGCAAAATATGGATTCCTGGCTTTAGAGAAGTTATAAAAATGTAGAAGATAAAATAAATAGTCAAAGTACATATGAAAGAAACCTAAAAAAGTCCCCAGATTTCTAGCCATATAGAGTCACACTGTTTTACAGAATCAATGAATAAAAGAATGAGCAGAAAGAAGACTAGAAAGCAAGAATGGGCCTATCTGATGTGAAGTTCAATTCAACACATTGATTTAACAAGAATTTACTAAGGGCCTCCCTCTGTGTCATTGTTGGGGTTATAAATACAAAAGTGTGACATCACTTAATCTCTAGAAGTTTATATTCTAGTACTTGAGATAGCCCATATAAAGAAACAGCAAATGGAAACAGTAGTTTTGGTCAAAAGCTTTAAACAGTCTAAGGCACTGTGCATGTAGTGGTTTGTCACACATTTTCTGGGGTGTAGAGTATGTTCAGGGAAGACTAGTACCTCTGATGTGAGGGCTGCTTAGTCTTTTCAAGCCTGATTTCCACATTCAGTTAACACCTGATTCATCTGATTTTCACTTGTGGCTCCAATAAGCTGTAACATTTCCAGGGGACATACTCCAGTAGATCATTTTGACAGGTGGGCTAAACCAGGTTAAGGGGAACCAAGGGATCTCAAGCCATTCAATTAATTGAGGAGGGGTGTCTACTACAAGCATATGAAAATTTCTTCAGGCAAAATTGGTAGAAAAAAACAATTTGTTCCAGCAACCACGAAGGCAGCTGAAGCTTAGAGTGCTTAGAGCTTGGTTAGACATCCCAGGTTCCAAAATCATTCATTGTATCCCAAGGTATCATCCATCATCTTGACTTTTGTCTTGCCACTGGTCTCCAATGGCTCTGAAAGAGAGTGAGACCAACAACTTCACACAACTCTGACTTACTTAAATCCATTTTATGTGCAAATCAAAAGACATCACCCATACTGTACCATTTTATAAGTCCTGTGGTGATAGGAAAATTATGAAGCAATATATGCAGATACATTGGGAGCTATAGACAAAACCCTACACACAGGTGACCCAAGCCATAGGGTTGACTTCCCAAAGGAGTGGGATTTGGCAGCCTTTTGGGTATCTGACAAGCCTTTTTCAAGGACCTCACTGCTTACCTCCTAGTGTGAGGTAAGAGCTAGAAAATATGTTGCCAAAATAGTTTGCTTCTCCCAACCCAGCTTTCTTTTTTTGAAGAACTGGAGTCCCTCATCATCAATGTGCAAAGCCAAGAATGAGAAGTTTTCCAGAGGACTGCTGCCGTGAACACCTTTCAAGGTTCTGATTACACAGTATAGTGAACTCTCTATTTATTAATTAATAAATTAAGGCAAAACAATCACAGAAAATCAAAGTACAGTACCCACAATATTATGATATAACAACATCACTAAAATGCCACATAATTTTCTCAAAGTGGTCACAAAGTTTTAAACAGAGTACATTCATTTAGTCAATCACAAAGTGCACCCCTAGGTCACATTGTCTTAATCTCTTCTTAATCCTCTTTCTTCTTAAATGGAGTAGTCCTTAACTCAGTCATCTAAATATAAAGGTCAGAGTTCTCCACCCCTAGACCACAGTAAGTTACGATTTTCTCAGTTTTCATTAAATACCCTAGGAGAGGTCTTTTCATTTTGACTCCAGGCATGTTCTCAGCTTCCCTGGTTCCTCTTCTATGGTCCCAGTTCCTTCCAAAATCTATCCAACTGCCACCTGGGTTCAAAGACAGACAGTTCTCAGTTCTTTGTCCAGCTTCTTGTGCAGTTCCTATTCCATATTGAAGCTCATAGTGTTTGGTGGACCTCAAATCCTTCACATTTTCTGTTCCTGGGAAGACAAAACTTAACAAAGCCACAATAACATGCATACACATTGCTTGCATCCTCCTTCATTCACTTTCTACCTGTGAAATCAACATAGACCCAACAACAAGGTCTGAGGAATCAATACAAATCATGAGTATAGTCCCTGTCCTCTGAAATCATCAGCAAGACCCTCCTGCAGGATTTCTGTAAACATACAACAAGAAAACCCTCTTTCAGAGCTTCTGAACTAGCGGCAAGGTCCCAGGCCTTCTGTAACAACACCATCCTATACTAGCAGACAAATCTGACAAAATAACATCAAAACAGACAGACAAAGTACCAATACCACAGCCAGGTCTCCTGCCAGTTCTCTTCTCATTTATCAGTTCTTCTCAATTCTAAGTTCAGTCCTCAGTTCTCATTTCTCTTCCCAGTTCTTCTCAGTTCTCAGTTCAGTTCTCAGTTCTCTTCTCTCTCTCCAGTAGTAGCAGCCCAGCCTCCAGATGCTCATTCCTAGAAGTTCTGGCCTCTCCCAGCTTGGGCTTTTCCTGAGCCAATTCCAAAGCTGAGCCAATATACGGTTAGCAACAGTGGAGCCAAAGAGGAGTGAACAGCTTTCAGAGATTTGGTGTACAGCACTACATTTACTCATTTGGACCAGAACACTCAAAAAATCAAGATTGATTTGATGAAATGTTGAGGAAATTCAGAAGTTGATAAACAAAAATATGAGAACTCTACAGGGTCAACCAGCAGGATAGTTTATCCATCTCAAAGAAGGAGGCATTAAACTCTATCAAAAGTAAAGTGTAAGTGAAGCTTAGAGGGATGCAGGATACTTGGCTCAGTAAGAAAGCAGGTGAAATTCAGTTTTATGTTGATAATAACAATTGAGAAAGCTTTTATGATACCCTAAAAGATAATTGTTGGTCATAGACCTATGGTACCTTTCAACTCCTCAGTATGCTAGAGCCATACTGATCAGTTATAGGGACATGATCTGGAGTGATGGGCTGAACACTTCCATAGTGTTTCCAATAGACCATTATCAATCAATAATGAAGCTTTTGACCACTTAGCTCACATTGAAGTCAATCTCTCCCTAGACAAATTTCTAATTGAACAAGAGTTTTTAAAATGCCATTAGGTTCCTCTTATGTGGCAAAACATCTGGTATTGATTCTTTTCCAGGGGAAATTTTCAATGTGAAGGGTCCATTGCTCACACAAAATCTGACTATAATTACTCAGTTATTTGACAAGAGGTTATACACAGGAGTTCAAGGATACCTACATTGCCCATTTCTCTAAAATAATTAGATTGTTCTGTGAAAATCACAGGGTAGTTACTCTCTTGGTCATTGCTGTCAAAATTTTTGACAGAGTCGACTTACTAGGCTAATCCTTCATTTGGAAGATAGTCATCCACCTGAGAGCCACTGTGGCTTCAGGAAAGACTAAGTAATGGATGATATAGTGTTTGCTACCTGCAAAACACACATCCCCAGAACTACATCAGTGTTTGGGAAGTTCCAAAGGAAAGTGTGTGAAAGAAGATACATTCAACTGCCTATCCAATTGAAAATCTATAGGACAATTGTGTTGACTTCATTTCTGTATGCCTAGCACCATGCTAAGAAACTTAATATCTTCCATTTGAATTGCCTTAGGAAGATTCTAAAAGGCATCTGACAAGAAAAAGTCTTAGATTCTAAGGTCCTTTCTTGAGCTAAACTGCAAAGCATTAAAACCCCTCTGTAGAGAGTACATCTCTGATGGCCTGTCCACATTGTTGAATGTCAAAAGTGTGTCTGCCTAAAAGACTATTTTACAAAATAAAAAAAAAATCATGCAAAGGAAAAGTGCTCACCAAATGATTAGAAGAATCAATACAAGGACACTTTCAAGGTCTCTAAAGAACTTTAGATTCAATTGTGAGACAGGAGGCCACCCGTGAATGGCATGTCCAAATCAAAGAAGGCATTGTGTTCCATGAGCAAAGCAAAATTGCAGTAGCTCAAAAGAAACATGAGGTGTGCAAATTCTGAGACATCTCTACTCCAAATATTTCTATGAACTGTTTGTGTCCAATCTGTGGGAGAGTCTTCTGAGTTTGTATTGTTTTGATCAACCACAGCTGGACACATTGTGCCTTGACTTTAATACAATGCTGCCATTTTCTTCTTCTTTGAGAATGAAAGACAACAAACTACATCCTTTCCAATAACAATCAGAGCATAAATTAAGTTTCTCTTGTTGAATGAGAAGGTACAGAGCAACTGGCAAGATGGTTTTCTATACAGGCCCTGATATCATGATTGGTGTGAAATGAAACATAAACTCAGGTTGGCTTGAAATGATAGGTTATTTGAATTTTTACTTACTACCTAGGATAGCTTGCTGGTTAAATGTATCATGTTATTAACATTAATTATCATTAAATATTAATTCTGTTTAATAGTAATCTGAGAGTTTAGGAAGGAGGGAAATGATGGAAACATTTTTGTTTTGTTTTGTCTTTTAATGAAAAGAATGGTCAAAATCCTCTCTTGTGTAGACATGGGCATCAAGAGTGATAACTTCCACTTAGGGGAAATGGAAGCAACAATGAAGAGTGGCTGAATTTTCAATGATGCAATGAGTCAGTGAATACATTCTGGTGCACTCACTAGTCAAATGTTGACAAATAAATGAATAAGCAAATTAAAGACTTCCATAACAAATCACATGACATAAAATTAACCCATAAAATATGAAGGGATTGGATTTAGCAATTCCCCCTTCTCCTCATACCCTTAAAAGTACTTACTACCCTTCTATTAGTAATATCAGTATATTATAAGTAATTAGTAATTATTAATTACTTAGTAATTAGTATATTATTAGTAATATTCATATATTATATTTCAAGTTTTACCATGATAGTGATTTTTACTAGACCCCACCTTTATAATAATTTTATGACTGGGAGATAACCTAAGGTAAGTTGCTCTGGACTTGAATCTCCTTAAGGAGGCTCATCTAGGAATAAAAGATAGGATGTCTCAGAAAGCAGTCAGTTAGTCAAGGACATTGGCTGGAACACAGTGAAGTCTGTGTGTCAGGAAATAGTAGAAGGTGAGAAAATCCTCATATTAGATATTACAGGAACTAGTATCTTACAAAGAGAAAAATCAACTTGGTACAATAAAAAGTTCAATAATTTATTGACTTTAAACAAAAATATCAATAAATTCCAACTTCTTTCTAAATGACATGGATATATACATACTATTTATGAAATCATTAAAAAACATAATATAGGTCATCATATAAGGAAAAAGCATCATTCTCATTAGTCATCTTCAGGTATTTTGTAGCTGATAAGGCAGTGGTTCAAGGTGTCCAAATTAGAATGTAAGATCTATTTAGCATCTGGCATTTCAGTGAGCTTCCTGTCTAGAGCCTAGGATGTTTAGTCTCTAGTATTTTGGGACTATTGTAGAAGATATTCATCAGACAATATTCTATAGTAAGTAGAAGAATTATTGCCCATGAAGATATTCTTGATTTTTAATATTTTTTCTTTAAAAAAATTATTTTAAACTCAAATGCCAGAACACAAATACAAAATAAAGGAAAGAACAAAAAAAATATCATAAACTTAAATATTGAAAATTAAATATAAATTAAGGGGAAAAAACCTGGTATGCACATAGCAAAATATGAGAGGATTCAAAATATGTAACAATAAATTTTCATTTCAAGAAATCCCACAGATAAATAATACATGTTGTGTTGAGAATTGTCCATCTTTTCTTTCCTTTCTTGTGAGTTTTCTTTTGTTTTCAGTTGTGCACTTTTTTACTTTGTACTTTTTTCCCTCCCACACAACCCCTGGAATGCTATAAAGTTTAGATATATTTCCCTATAACTATAGATATATACATACACATATAGATATACATATGCATATATATACATGTATTTCTCAAATACATTCTACTCCTGATATATGTTTTTATATTTGTGTATATCTCTGGTTTCCCATCCCTCCTGCCTCCTCTACTTTACTTCTACCTGCTGCCTTGCCCTCCTATTACTTGCCTAATTCCAAGAGGACATGTGAAGGAAGACACTGTCCGCATCCAGAGAAAGAACTAAAAAATGGAAGTATGTATACAATGATTTCGCATATGTGTATGTGATATATATGTATATGAAAACATGTATTATATAATATTTGTGCCTAATGATAGACATCTCTAGGGCTGGGGGAGAAGAAAAAGAGAAAAAAAGAAAATTAAATGATTACTCTATTATATATTTAAAAGGTATAATAAATTGTACATAATGGATTTGCAGTTTCATATGCAATCACCTTTTATATACTACTGTTAAGGAGATGTTTGTATTATTACATGAATTAAAATAAATATTTTTTAAAAAATAGAGAAACTAGTTGGATTTGTGAATAATGCTTCAATTTTGTTAATTCTTAATAAAATTTCAAATATTTTCACTAACGAATCAAAATTGGATGTCAATTACAATTTATGATTACTGGATTTCTCAATTGTCACAGAGGGAATAAAGAAAAGCCATGATAATTTTTAGTTTCTATTTCATAGCATTGTAAATCAAATGATCATATAATTCAGGCTGTCATGGACTTCATTGGTCATCTAATCCAACATCTTCATTTTACAGATGAGGAAATTGAAACTGGGGTAGGTTGAATGACTTTCCCTAATGTTACACAGTTAGTACTTGGAAAACTAGGATTTAAACCCAGTTCCTCTAATTTGAGTCAATCTTAGTTCAATTGAACCACACTAGATTAGATCTCCAGAAAAAGAATGTGGGAACTTTAAGTTTAAATGAAATTTTTAAAATGATATACTAGGGTCAGAGCCAAGATGGTGGAGTAAAAGTAGGAATCTTCTTGAGTTCCCACTCTAACCACCTCCAATGTCCATAAAAAATGACTCTAAACAAATTTTAGAGGTATAAAACTCACAAAATGACAGAGAGAACAAATTTCCTGCTGAAAGCAGCCTGGTAGGCTGACAGGAAGGGTCTATCACACTCGTCTGGGAGCCAGGCATAGTCCTGCATAAGGCATGCCAGTGCAGACTTGGGGCAGTCCAGACTCAGAGCCCAGGTCAGCCAGAGCAGACTTCAGGAGAGTGAATCACTGGCAGCTGTGGCATTTCCCAGACTTCTCAACCCATAAACCTCAAAGGGAAAGTAAAGATCAGTAGAGAACTCTGTTGATCCAGGGCGAGAGAAGAGCATGGTCCTGTTCCTGCCCACAGGGCAGCAGAGGTGGCAGCTCCTGCCTCATGGATGCCTCCAGAGCTCCTGGTCTACAGATCATAGGGCAATCAAGTGGACATTCAGAGGATAATTGCTCTTGCTTTGACCTGCTTGAGTCTGGGTTGCAGTTTTGGGTAGTGGTCCTGTGGTGAGGAGTGCTAGCTTGCCAGAGCTTGTTGCTGTTGTAGAGAAAGCACTTTCTTCATAGGTCGGACAGCAGCTGCACAAAACCCCAGAAATTGGGAACACAGCACTCGCAACTCTGGAAGCAGAGTTCTACCATGGCAAAGAGTTTAAAAGTCAAGTAATTGGCTGGCAAGATGAGCAAACAGGGGAAGCACAATCAGACCATAGAATCTTTTTTTTTCCCCCTGGGGACAAAGAGGATCAAAACATAGAACCAGAAGAAGATAACAAAGTCAAAACTCCTGCATCAAAATTTTCCAAGAAACATATGAACTTGTAAAAGGCCATGAAGGAACTCAAGAGGATTTTGAAAATCAAGTAAGAGAAGTAGAGGAAAAACTGGGAAGAGAAATGAGAATGATGAAATAAAATCATGAAGAATGAGTCAACAACTTGCTGAAGGAGACCCAAAAAAATACTGAAGAAATTAACACCTTAAAAATAGACTAACTCAAACGTCAAAAGAGGCCCAAAAAGCCAACGAGGAGAAGAATTCTTTAAAAAGTCAAACTGGCCAGATGGAAAAGGAATTTCAAAAACTCACTGAAGAAAATAATTCCTTCAAAATTAGATTGAATCAAATGGAAGCTAATGACTTTATGAGAAATCAAGATACTATAAGACAGATCCAAATGAATGAAAAAATAGAATTCAATGTGAAACATCTAATCGGAAAAAAAAAAACACTGACCTGGAAAATAGATCAAGGAGAGATGATTTAAAAATTATTGGACTACGTGAAAGCCATGATCAAAAAAAAAAGAGTGTAAACATCATCTTTCAAGAAATTCTCATGGAAAATTGCTCTGATATTCTAGAACCAGAGGGAAAATTCAAAAATGAAAGAATTCATAGATCTCCTCTTGAAAAAGATCCCCAAAAGAAAACTCCTAGGAATATTATGGCCAAATTCTTGAATTCCCAGGTCAAGAAGAAAATATTAAAAGCTGTCAGGAAGGAACAATTTGAATATTGTGGAAACACAATCATGATAACAGAAGATCTAGCAGTTTCTACATGAAGAGATCAAAGGGCTTAAAATGTTATATTCTGGAGGACAAAGCAAGGATCACTTACCCAGCAAAAATGAGTATAACACTTCAAGGGAAAATATGAATATTCAAAGAAATAGAGAACTTTCAAGCATTCTTAATGAAAAGTCCAGATTTGAACAGAAAATTTGCCTTTCATATACAATAAGCAAGAGCACCATGAGAAGGTAAACAGGAAGAAGAAATCAAAAGGAACTTATTAACATTGAACTATTTCATTGAAATATATGTGTGTATATATGTGTGTCTGTGTACATGTATACATAGACAGAGGACAAATGATGACTTAAATATAAAGGGATGATATCTAAAAATAAAATTAAAAGGTGAGAGAGGAATATATTGGGAGAAGAAGAGGGGGAGAGATAGAATGGGGTTGATTATCTTACATAAAGGAGGCAGGATAAGGCTGTTAAAATGGAGGGCAAGAGTAGTAAGGTGCAAGGAATTGAGTCAACCTTACTCTCACTGGATTTGGCTTAAGGAAGGAATAACATACACACTTAATTGGGTATCTTATCCTATAGGAAAGTGGGGGGAAAGGGCATAAGAGGGGAGATGATAGAAGAGAGGTAAGATTGGGGGACAGAGTAGGTAGAAGCAAACACTTCAGAAAAGGGATGGGATCAAAGGAGAAAATAGAGTAAATGGGAGGGTGGGATAGGATGGGGGTAAATATAGTTAGTCTTTCCCTAGGTAACTACTATGGAAATGTTTTGTGTAACTACACATGTCCAAACTATATTGAAAAGATATACAAAAAATGGGGTACAGAAATCCATCTTGCTCTACAAGAAAGTTAAGGGTGATATGAGGGAGGATATAAAAGACGACAGACTGGGGGAAGGGGTATTCAGTAGGCTTGTTATCCTGGGATGGGTATTAGGGGAAAGATGGGCAGAAAATTTGTAAGTGAAAATCTTGTGGAAATAAATGTTGAAAACTAAAAAAAGGAAAAAAAGAAAAAAACAAATTAAAAAAAGAATAAAAATGATATAATAACACTTACTTTGCAATCTTTTGGATGCTATTCATTTTTTTTAGTTGGGGGCTATTTAAATATCTACTCTGTCTATAAATGAACTCTTTTAAATAAATATTTAACCACTGTTTATATATTGTGTTCTATCTGCTCCTTCTTACTTTTCTTTGCTGACTGATGATCAGTGTTTTCTTTTGTGTGGAGATTCTCCAGTTCTCTATTCTGCACCTTCTTAATTTTTCTTGTTTATCTCATCAGTAGTCCTTATTTCAATGAACATTTAATATTATTGGCATGGAAGGTTATTTACTAAGTGCTCAATAGCTTATTCATGTAAAAAGTACCAACTTGAATTTAAGTCTTCTTGACACTGAACACTATCGCATTACACATAATCTCCTATGCCACAACATTCTTTATCCCAACAGGAATTTTCAAAATAAAAACGGGTTTAAAAAAAATTCTTACCAGAATACATAATCAAATTTAAGAAGTATTGGATGGGGAAAAGGGGTAGAACCCAGAGATAACTCCCAAATATGAGGCTGTGGGCTGTGTATCTTTCTTATCTCTTCTCTCTTGTCCAATGTCACTGTCTACCTAGGGAAAATTAATTTTTTTTAGTTGATTTGTTTATTTGCTTTTACCTTACAAGATTCGGTTCCACAATCCCTCAAGTTTCAAATTTTCTCCCCACCCTCTCCTCCTGCCCTGCCAATGGCGGCATGCAATCAAGTATAGGATCTGCAAATACTTTCACATTGGACATTAGTCTGGTTATATAGAAGGGTTGTAACCAATGGAGTGAACAATGGGAAAAAAGAAAGAGAACCAAACATGAAAAAGAATGATAGCATGTAGATTGCTTCAGTCTCTATTTAAACTCTGTTCTTTCTAGATCTTTCTCTGAATGTAGATATCTCCTTCCATCCTGAGACTTGTAGAGTTGTCTTATAACTGTGTTTTGCTGCAAAGAGTCCAGTTTATCAAAGTTGGTCATCACACATATGATGTGTCTGTGATTGTGTACAAATTTTTCCTTCTCTTCTCACTTAGCATCAGTTTTTATCAGCCTCTCCAGATGAATATGAAGACCGTCTCCTCTCCATTTCTTATAGCACAAAAGTATTCCATTACATTCATATACCACAACTTGTTTAGCCATTACCCAATTGATGGGCATCCCCTAAATTTCCAGGTTTTGCCACCACAAAGAGAACTGCAATAAATATTTTTGTGTATATGGGTCTTCCTCCCACTTCTATGATCTCTTTGGGATGCAACTCCAGAAGTTATATTACTGGGTCAAAGGGTATGCAATAATTTATAGCCCTTTGGGCATAGTTCCAAAATGCTCTCCAGAATGGTTGTATCAGTTCACAACTCCCCAAACAATGCATTACTGTTCCAATTTTTGCACAACTTCTCCATCATTTGTCATTTTCTTGTTTTGTCATCTTAGCCAATCTGATTGGTGAGATGGAGTACCTCAAAATTGTTTTGATTTGCATTTTTCAAATCAATAGTGATTTAGAGCATTTTTTCATATGCTTGTAGCTATCTTTTATTTCTAACTCTGAAAATTGCCTGTTCATATACTTTTCCCATTTATCAATTGGGGAATGACTTGTATTCTTATAAATTTTACTTAATTCCCTGTATATTTTAGAAATTAGACATTGGTTGTAAAAATTCTTTCCCAATTTCCCATTTCCCTCTTAATCTTGATTATATTGGCTTTGTTTGTACAGAAACTTTTCAGTTTAATGTAATCAAGATTGTCCATTTTGCATTTTATAACACTCTCCAAGTTTTCTGTGGTCATAAAGTCTTCCCTACTCCATAAATCTGAGAGGTAAACTATTCCTTGCTTCCCCGGATTACTTACTGTATCAGTCTTTATACCTACATCATGCACCCATTTAGACATGACTTTGGCGTAAAGCATTAGATGATGGTCTATGCCCAGTTTCTGCCATACTATATTCTAATTTTCCTAGAAGTTTTTATCAAATAGTGAGTTTTTATCACCAAACCTGGGGTCTTTGGGCTTATCAAACAGTATATTGCTATAATTGTTGACTCCCGAGTCTTTTGTACCCAATCTATTCCATTGATCCACTACTCTATTCCTCAGCCAATACCAAGCAGTTTTGATGATTGTTGCTTTATAATACAAATTAAAATCTAATTTAGGGGGG
>JAQQSU010003146.1:0-14451 GCA_028627135.1 Pseudochirops cupreus | reverse complement strand
TCCAGTCGCCCCCAGGGCACAACCACGGCTTCAGGGCAGGCTGGTTTCGGTTTGCAGCGCTGATATGGTTCCTCGTAGCCGAGCTGACTTTAGTGGGAAGTATCTTTGTTTGCGTTTTGGAGTTCTAGGATTGGTTTAGAGTCCTGTTTTATGGGTATTTTGGGGTGGCTATGTGAGAGCTGCGATATGTTGCTGCTGCTATGCCGCCATCTTGGCTCTGCCCCTGAGTTCTCTTACAAGAAGTGCTATTTGTCTTTCAGGTCTACTGGATTTTGTGTTGTCTATAAATGTGCACAGATTCCACACGCTGATAGTGAGTGGAATTGTCTTTGTAGACATTTTTGTACATTTTTTTGCGTGTGCTTCAACCACAGAGAGGGATTCCCTGCCTGAGGCAACAATCAGGCCAGGATTAGCCAAGCAGATAACTTTTAGGGCACCTTTTCTAGCCCATTCCTCATACCAGAAAGTGAGCAGTGAGATCCTTAAAAGGCTGCTCAGACACTAGGAGGCTACCAAATCTCATTGCTGCTTCTAGGGAGAAATGACCCTATGGCCTGGGCTGCCTGCACGCAGGATAGTGACTACAGCTCCCAGTGTATCTACACTTGCTGATTTGTCAATTGTGATAGGACTCTGAGATAGGTATAATGGTAAAAATGATATGGGTGATGTCTTTGATTCCTGCATGAATTGGATTTAAGTGAGGCAGAGTTTCACAAAGTCAGCAGCCTCACTCCCTTCTCCAGGGTCATCACAGTCCAGCGTCTACCTGAGAGCCAGTGTGGGTTTAGAAAGAGCCAACAGACAGTCAATATGGTGTTTGCTGCCCTGCAACTGCAGGAGAAATGACAGGAGCACCACAGAGGTCTGTATACAATGTTTGTAGATCTGACCAAGACCTTTGATATTGCTTGTTGTGAAGGCTTATGAAAAATTATGTCAAAATTTGGTTGCCTGTTCATCAGCATTGTATATCAGTTTTAGGCCTGCTTGCCTGGATTCCAGATAATAAACAGTGTTCTCGTTCTTTCCCTGTCACCAATGGAGTGAAACAAGGCTGTGTGCTTGCTCCCATGCTTTTTAGCATAATGTTTTTAAGTACGTTGTCAAATGCTTTCAATGAGGGTCATTAACGTCAGCTACCACACTGATGGTAAATTCTTCAATTTGAAAAGGTTACAAGCCAAGACCAAAATGGAGGAAGTATTGGTATGTGATATTCTGTTTGCAGATGATTGTGCACTCAATGTAACCTCTGAAGCTGAGATGCAACAAAGTATGGATCAATTCTCTGCTGCTTGTGCTAATTTTGGCCTAACAATGAGCACCAAGAAAACACAGGTGCTCCATCAGCCACCACCACACCATCCATACATGGAACCATTGGTTACAGCAAATGGAGAAGTTTTGAATGCTGTGGATAAGTTCACTTACCTTGGTAGTGTACTTTCCAGGGATGTACACATTGATAATGAGGCTCATATACTCATTGCCAGAGCTAGCTCAGTGTTTGGGAGGCTCCAAAGGAAAGCATGGAAGAGAAGAAGTATTAGACTGACTACCAAAGTGAAGGTCTACAGACCTGTTTTGCTGCCCTCATTGTTGTGTGCCTGTGAAGATAGGACAGTCTACCAGCACTGTGACAGGAAACTGAATCGCTTCCATTCCTATTGTCTTAGGAAGGCTATAAAGATCACCCAGCAGGATAAGGTACCAGACACTGAGGTCCTTACTCAAACCAAACTGCCAAGCATTCAGACTCTGCTTCAGATAGTACAGCTCTGATGGGCTGGCCACATTGTTCGAATATGAAATATATGTTTGCCAAAAAGACTATTTTATGGAAAACGCACACAGGGCAAGCTTTCACATGGGGGTTAGAAGAATCTATATAAGGGCACTCTCAAGGTCTCTCTCAAGAACTTTGGAATTGATTGTGTGATGCAGGATGTGTACATTTAGAGACTACTCCCCAAATGTTCACACAGACTGTTCTGTTTGTGTCCCACCTGTGGTAGAGCATTCTGAGCTCATGTTGGTCTGATCAGTCACAGTTGGACACATTGAAACTTGATTCTAGAATAGTAATGTCATTTTGGTCCTCTTTGAGAATGAAGGACAACAACCAACCAACATGACTTGACATGCTATAGATAAAGTAAGTCATTATGATTTATATGTTGTAATGTGATCATAACATAAGAGATTAAAATTAGTTAGTATTAATAAAGCTCAATAATAGCTATAATTTATAGGTAATTAATAATAAGAATTACTTAATATATAATACCTGTATACGCTTAACACAGCCTGATATCCCTAAAATCTGGAGCTCAAACCAAAGAAGAGCAAAAGGAAACAAGACTGAGCAAACAGGTGATTAGCTAAGAACCAGACATCACCTAGATGTAGAGAGAGAGATGAGACCCCAAACCCTGGAAACAAGGTTGGCCAGAGCCTGACCAGAGGTGAGATAGGGACAGAACCAGGAACTGAATTGTCAGAAAGGCAGTACTAGAAAAAGAAAGGGAGTGGGACCTAAGTGGGGGAAAGGGGTGAGAACCAGGGAGAACATTTCCTAGGCTTTTGAGAGATATGCTTGGGAATACAGAGGATGAGATGGATTTAACTTCCTCATTTATAAAATGATAGGTCTTATTTGGAAAGCATCTTGGTTCCTTAAAGTCCTAAAGTTCTAACACCCTACAACTTTATTATGTTAGATGATATACAGGATACTAAAGATATAGCTGCATTTCTGCATTAGTCTCGCAGAATATATCTATATCTTTATCTATCTATCTATCTATCTATCTATCTATCTATCTATCTATCTACATATTTTGATTTGCAGTCATTTATCCTCTCTCCTGCCCACTATTCTTAAACAATTAACAATTAAACTGAACAATTCAGAAAAAGAAAAAGAAAACCTTCATATCAAAAATTTAGGCAAAAATCACCACATTGTTCATATCTGAAAATGTAAGACTTGTTAGGAATTTTATGTCTGTAAAACCTCTCTGTTGGGTGGTGGATTGTGTCTTTATCTATGATGTTATGGATTCATAGCTGGTCATTGCACTGATTAGAGTTTTGAGGTCTTTCAAAGTGTCCCCAAGACTTAAATAATCATATCATCTAATTGAACTCAGTTCTTTGTGGAAAAAAAGAGAACAAGAATTTTTACTTCAAGTTGTTTGCATGTACTTATATGCACATGTATGTATAAATATGTTTATAAATGCTTTTGTATTTTTGAAAATAGCATGCATATATACATATGATTGTACATATGAACATATGTTTATATGCATAGACAGACAGACAGACAGATAGATAGATAGATTGATGGATAGATAGATATATAGGTAAAAAAGTATAGGTTATGTAGAAAATATGTCTCTGGATCAGAATTGTGTCACATAAATTTTTTTTAGTGTTTTTTCAACTATGGCCTAGGTTGAGGACCTACACAGGATGTACTAGAATGTAAGCCTCATGAAGTTAGAGATTATTTTTATTTTATCTTTGTATTCCCAGTGCCTAGAACAATGTCTGGCACAAAATAAGCCCTCAAAAAATGCTTATTCAATTGTATTAAAAGAAAGGTTTTAGTAAGAAATTTTACAAGTTCAGTAGTCACAGAAACATTGAACCATGAATCTAATTATTGCTAAAAAAAAAAACAAAAAACAAAAAACAAGTCTCCTCTGTGTCTTTTTTCTATTCTTTAAAAAGGAGCAGAGTTTAAAGTTGTGAAGTTTCAAACAGATGTTTGATGGTAGAAACATCTGTTAAAGAAATTGCACTCCTTTCTGACTTTGGCAGTAATTTCCTCAGCATTGCTGTCCCCACATTCACTGACTCTCTGGGTAGGTGACCTTATTCCACAGGCTAAACAGAGAGAAGAGCCAAAATGAGGCCATGGGCAGCAGTATGAGTAGCGGTGGTTGTGGTGTAAAATCCCTCTGTTCGGCCTTCAAAACACTTCATGATCTGTCCTTCTGCTCCAGTTTTTTTATTCCTTACACTGCCTGTTGTCGTTCTGTTGTGTCTGACTCTTTGTGACTCCATATTGAGTTTTCTTGGCAAAGATACTAGAATGGTTTGCCTATTCTTTTTCGATGTCATTTTACAGATGAGGAAACTGAGGGAAACAGGATTAAATGACTTGTCCACAGTCATACAGCTAGTAAGGGTCTGAGTCCAGATTTGGACTCAGAAAGATGAGTCTTCTTGGCTTAAGGTGTGGCACTCTATCCACTGTGCCACCTAGCTGCTCGCTCTCCACATACTCTTCAATCCAGTGGCATTGACTTCCTTGTTGTTCCACAAATAAGACATTTTATCTTTTGGTTCCAGGCATTTCTCTGACTGTCCTCCATGCCTAGGATGTTCTCTCTACCTTATCTCTGCTCCTGGCTTCCCTGGCTTCTTTTAAAGTTCTAAATAAAATCTCATCTTCTGCGGGAAGCCTTTCTCAATACCTATTAATTTTAGTGCCTTCCCACTGTCAATTATTACCTATTTATTCTGTAAATAGTTTGTTTATACATATTTGTTTGCTTGTTGTTACCCCCATCACAGTAAGTTCCTTAAGATCAAGGATTGATTTTTACCTCTTTTTATATTCCCAGCACAGTGCCTGGCACATTGTTGTTCTGTTCTGTCATATACAACATGGATTGTAGTGCACCAATGCTGTCCATGATACTGTATATATAGTATACTTGTCAGATACTAGAGTAGTTTGCCATTTCCTTTTCCAGTGGATTGAGACAAGTAGAGATTAAGTAACCGGAACATAGTAGGAGCTTGATAAAAGCTTATTGACTGACTGACAATGGTAAGTGACTGAGAATAGCTCGTTGCCTATATACACTGCCTACCCAACAAAAAATGCATTGATAAATTAACTCAATGGACTTTACATAGGATTCTACATTTTAATTTTCATCCATCTTGTTTTTCCTGTGTAGATTATTAAACCAATGCCTTTGTGGTTATTTTATTACATATACTTAATATAATTATCCCTTTCTCAAATCCAGTGAGTTATACAAGTTTAAAAGAAGCTATGACATAAAGCAAATTTAGAAAATTTGAAGATGAAATAACTACAGTAGTAGTCACATTCTAAATTTCTCATTATTTTTCTCACCAAAATTATGTCAACTTATTTTTGTACCTTCTACTTGCACCTTTCCAATCCTATAAAATGGACCAAGAGGGGTCCCTGAAATACAAGCTTTTGTGAAGAACTTACTATATGCAGTAGGTGCAGTAATAGGTGCTGAAGATGTAAAAGATAAAATAAAACAGTCCCCAGGATAAGAAATTAACATTCTACTACAGAATACCACATATGTAAAGAGGAGCAAATCTATTGTACTTTGAGGAAGGAGGGAATACTAACAATTAATTAAATACAACTTCAAAGACTTCAAAAAAGAAGTGCCATCTGAAGTGATCCTTGAAGGAACAAGAATTTGGAGTAGAAAAGTTGAATTTATACCATTTTTGACATGGTACAAAGTTTCTTTCTCAATGGGAATTGGAATGTTGAGTTTGGAGAGATAAGTTGGAATGCAGAATACGTGCAATGGAATAACGTAAAATAGTCTGGAAAGATAGGTTGAGACCTAATAATGGAGGTCCTTAAATACCAGGAGAATGAGATTGTATCTTATTTTAGAGGCAACAGGGAACAACTGTAATTATCACTCAAGTCTTTGGCCATTATATATTTCTAGAGGAAACAGAGTAGGGAAAAACCTTAACTTATTGAACAAGTAGAAAGTATTTTTTCCCCATACTCATACATTAAGTTTATGGAGGTGACTATGCTTTAATCATACTACTTGTTAACTGTAGAGCAGTGGTGTCAAGTTCAAATAGAAAGCAGGGGCACTAAATTATGCATAAGGAACACTTTGGGTGGGACTAAGAAAACCACAAATTAAAATTATTTAAATGTTATTGTGTTTTTATTTTATTAAATATTTCCCAATTACTTTTAATCGCGTTTGGGCCATACTTAGGAGTCTTGCAGGTCATATAGCCTCATGTTTCTCACCTCTGGTTTGGAGGATAGATTGGAGAGGAGAAAGGCTAGAGGAAGGGAGATAGATTAGAAAACTATTAACATAGTGCAAGAAGGAGATGTTAAGGACCTAAATCAGGTTGGAGGAAGGAGGTGACCTCAAGAGTGGTTACACAGGGGAAACAAAGAAGAGATGTTAAGGTAGAAACAAAAGAATTTTGCAACTCAGTGGATATGAGGATGAGGAAAAAGGAAGAACTTAGGATGATTCCAATGCTATGAACCTGCAAAGCAGCAAAGGGAGATAGTATCCTTTCCTGTGAGATATAATGGGATTCAATCTATGGCATAAATAATTGGAAGAACTTTTTTTTTTCAAACCATTAGCAGTCTTCCACCCACTGTAACTCATTCAAGTCAAATAAATATGAACTTATTAAGGACCTACTATTTGCCTACTATTTGCTATGCAGCAAACTGGGGATATAAATAAAGAGGAAAATATAAAACAGTCCTGATATCAAGAAGCTCAAAAAATAGTGGGAGATGATATAAAAACTCTATGTATGCAAAAGATATATAAGGAGTAAACTGGAAACAGTCTCAAAGGGAAATCTCAGAGGAGATCAGGAATGACTTTTTGTAGAAGTTAGAATTTTTATTTGATACTTGAAGGGAGTCAGGAGACAGAAATGAGAAGGAAGAGGGTTCCTGGCATGGAGAATAGCCTGTAAATATTCCTGGATTTGGGAAATGTTTGAGGAATAACAAGGAGGCCAGTGTCAGTGGGTTAAAGGGTATATAGAAAGGTATAAAAAGGCTGGAAAGATAGTAAGAATTAAGCTTATAAAGCTTATAAAAGCCAAATAGAGATTTTATATTAAATTTTCTAGTTAATAGGGATTCAGTGAAGCTTATTTAATTGGGGGGGGGCAGGGCAACAGGGTCATACCTGTGTTTTAAAAAGATCAATTTGACTGTTGAATGGGGGAATGAGTGGAATGAGGAGAGACTTGGGGCAAGGAAACCAAACAAAAGGCTTTCTGCAGTAGCCTAGGCATGAGATGATGGCTGTATCAGAGAATAATGACAATAATAATTATTATTTTTATTATCATTTATATAGTACATACTATTTGCCAGGCACTGTGCTAAGCACTTTAAAATATTATCTCCTTTAATCCTCACAACAACACTGGGGGGCAGGTGCTGTTTGTATCTATATTGTATGGTTGAGGAAACTGAGGCAAATAGAGGTAAGTAACTTGCCAAGGATCACACAGCCAGCAAATATTGGAGGCCAGATTTGAGATCAATTCTTCCTGACTTGAGTCTCAACGCTATCCATGGTGCTGTGTAGGACGTATTTAAGAGATATTACAAAGTTCTCATCTATAGTCCTTGGTAGCTGATTAGATATGGAGAGAGATTGAATTGAGGTTGACACCTAGGTCATGAGTCTGGGCAACTGACGGTAACTTTGATGATACACTACAGAGAGGTTCTGAAAAGGGGAGAAAAAATGAGTTCAGTTTTGATATGTTGAGTTTAAGATCTTGATAGGACATCCAGTTTAAGATATCCTATAGGACAGTTGAAGATGATAGAATAGAGGTCAATAGTGAGGGTCAAACTAGACAAAGCGATTTGGGAGTCACCAGCGTAGAGATGATCATTGAATCCTTGGGGGCTGATGAGATTGTCAAGGAGAATAGTACAAAGTGAAAAGAAAAGGGGCTAGGGACAGAGACTGAGGTATACCCATAGTTAATAGACATAGTATGGATGAAGATTCAGCAAAGGAGACTGAGAAGGAGCAATTACACTGGTAAGAAAAAGAACTGAGAGGGGAAGCTAGGTGGTGCAGTAAATAGAGCATCAGCCCTAGAGTCAGGAGGACCTGAGTTCAAATCTAGCCTTAGACATTTAGCACAAAAACTATCTGTGTGACCTTGGCCAAGTCACTTAACCTTAATTGCCCTACCTTCCCCCCCTCCAAAAAGCCAAAAAAAAAAAAAAAGAAAGAAAGGAACTGAGAGAAAACCTTGAAAAACTAGGGAAAGAGTGATCATGTAAAAAGCTGAGAAAAGATCAAGAAATATGAGAACTGAGAAAAAACATTTGACTTAGTAATTGAAAGATCATTTTTTAACTTTCAAGAGAGCAGCTTCTTTTTTAAATTAAATTTACTTTATTCTGGGCTTAAGAAATAAAACAAGCATTTCCATAACATATTAGAATAGAAAAAAAAGGATGATTCTACATGAAACTGCAAATCATTTTGTATAACTTGGTGTTCCTTTTAAATATAATAAAGTTATCTTGTAACTTTTTTTCTTCCCTCCCCTCCCCTATATATAGCTACCATTGACATAAATATGTGTATATGTGTAAAATCATTCTATACATACTTCTATTTATCAGTTCCTTCCCTGGATGCATATAGTGTCTTCCTTCATATGTCTTTTTTGGGTTAATTTGGGTATTTATAGTAGAGAGAGAAGTTTCAATGATAAAGTCAGAAATCAGATTGCAAAGAATTTAAAAAGTAAGAGGGAAGGAAATGTGAATATCAAATATAAATGTTATATATTCCATCACAAAGAATTTAGCACTGAAAGGCAGGAGAAGTATAGGAAGATTGTGGGGATGGACAGGTCACAGGTTTTTTGAGGACAAAAGAGATGGGTATTTTTGTAGATGGTAAGGAAATAGTGTGTAGACTGAGAGAGATTGAAGATAATTTAGATAGTGGGAATGATAGAGGGGACAATCTACTGGAGAAGACAGAATGGGATGAAATCCTTTGTGCATGTGCAGGGATTTTCCTTGGAAAGAAGGTCACCTCTTTGAGTCAAGCAGGGGTGAAGGAGGGGATGGTGCAAAAAGCGTGTAGCTGATGTGAGGTGAGGAAAGAGAAAAATGGAGTTCTCTCTAAATGGCACCAATTTTTTTTTCTACCAAAATGGAAAATAATGCTCTCAGGTAAGAGGACTGGGGGAGGGGAAGCCATAGGAGATTGAAAGAGGGATGAAAATGTTTGGAAAAGCTGCTGTGGTTAGTGGTATTGTTAATTCTGACCCAGTTGAAATTACATAACATAAATCTGTGGTATTATCATCATTTTGGATCTGATTCAAAATTCAGTTTCCTTCTTTTCCCATCTCATATGTCTTTGATTCAAATTGGAAAGCGAGAAATTGAAGTCCTAAGAAAACTCTACTAGAAGTGCTACAGCACATCTGGAAATGTGCTGTTTCTAGATTTATCATAATATTGCCTTTAATTCTAGTAGTATTAACCACCCAATGGTCATAGAAAAGTATTTATCTACTTCACAAGTTGTTATTAGGCACACCTGGCACAAGAATTACTGTTTAATTTTATGTCCTCAATTTAAAAAAATTCTACTTAAATTCAAAGAAAATATATGCTAGTGGACAAAGAAAAATGCCGCATATTGTAAGACATTTCTTATTCGTTGAGATATATTTACCATAAATAATAGTGCAATGAGGGGATAAAACTATATGTATTAGAGAATAATTGAATGTCAAACTTGGTGATACAATTAGTGATGCTATCCGTGCAATAGGAGTTCAGAGAAGGGACTGACGTTCTTTGTGCAACAGCGGTTCAGAGAAGGGACTGAGTAGTATGGGATGGATAAGCAAAGAAATTTGTATACTATAAGCATTTCAGAAGTAATTTTTAATTAATAAAAAGTGATTAATTACATATGGTAAATTGGAACTTGAGCTTGACATCATATAAAGGAAAGAATTTGGATAAATTGAAAACTGCAGTTGTCCTCAAATTACAAACATTGAAATTGTTCCTGGGTTTGGAACATGGACAAAACGATTCCCATTGAATTCTCAGTGATATGTTCAATTCTAACTCCAGTAAACAACTGTTCAAACAACAATTTTCACTTTTGGCAAACTTTTGATAAGCAGGGACTTATGAGTCCAACTCATCCCTAGTGAAGAACGTTAGCATAACGCACTTTGCAAGACACATTTTTCTTTCTTTCATGAAAGTTCTAGATGTAACTGGAATTTATTTCAGGAAATAAAAATTAAATTAACTAATGTTTCATTTTGGATATTCCTTGTTACTATGTCCTCCCCCTTCCTCTTCACAAACTTCATTCCAGCTTCTCAGTTTTTCCTTTCTCAGTCTCAAGATTCTATGGGAAATGATTTGTTTACCTATCTATCTATCTATCTATCTATCTATCATCTTTCTTTCCATCCATCTATATATATCCATCTGTCTGTCTGCCTACCTACCCATCTACCTACCTACTTATCCATTCCTGTATTAATTTGTCTATTTACTTGTTCTTTTGGAAATTCATTTATTCACTTATTTATTTCTTTATCTATATATCCATCTCCTTACCTACTTAGCAATTCATTCATTTGTTAATGAAGTCATTTATTCATTTGCTTATTTATTTCTTCACTCATCCATCCATCTATCCATCCGTCCATCTATCTACTTTTTTGCTTATTTACTTATTTATTTTAATTCTGAGTTTCTATGAGTGAGGAAAGTATGCAATAGAGTAAGCTGTGACTCATACTCATTCCTCTTCTGTGTTACCCAAGTGTACTTGTCAAAAGTGAGTCCTGATCTCTGCGCTCTCTCATTAGCACTGTGCTTTATTATGCCATTGTCACGGCACACATGTGCCATCTCCTCCCTTCTTTCCCCATTAAACAATATACAGGATTATTTTATCAATATTTGTAGTACCATATTTCTAGCAGTTAAAAAGGTTAACATCTTTTAATAGCCTTTTAAGTTCCTGCTGCAGCTAGATAATATAGTTAATGGTGGTGGAGCCCCAAACAAATTTCCTGCAACATTAGCTGCATTTAAAAGTATAATCTTATGCAGCTTTCTCTTGTTCAACAACATTTCAGAATAATGGGAGAATGCTTCTATTTACAATGGAGAAAATAACACACAGTATTTAACGCTGCTTATGATGCTTATAATTACTTGCGACCCAACCCTGAAAACCAGGCAGAGTCCTTAAAATATTCTCTGAAAGCAGAAAAGCATTCGAACCTGGGGGACCATAACCAAGTTGCAGATTTTCAAAAGCTGAGGTTTGTCTAATAAATGGATGCAGAACACCCAAATGTTTTTAAACATAATTACCATATGCAGAATGAAAAGGCTTAACACTTCTAACTAGCACGTAATGAGCACAATCATCATTAGACTTCCTTATAAGGTTTCGTTCTGTATAACAGATGCAGGACTGACTGCTGGGTCTGGCGTTTTGTGTCTGGGGCTTTCAGTCTATCTCAAGTGAAAATATATAATTCCAGGCCACTCTTCCAATACATCACAGTCATTTTCTGCACTTTAGTTGTTTTTCTCTCCATTTTTCTTACAAAATAAAACATCATTACAGCAGGTTTAAAGTGCACTTTAGTGCCTGCAATCTACCCATGCTATTCTTTAATATTTCATCATTAAATAGCAAAATAACCTGATATGATCCTAATTTAGTGCCAATTACACTGCATTGATCAAAGTGACCTTTTCATACTGGAGCACAAAAATCAATCCTGCTGTACAACAAATGTCAGGGGGATGAGAGCAACATATAATCTGTGACAATCAAAACATTACTTACAAATGAAATCACCAATGACCTGCATGCCAAGGCAATTTCTGCATGATGTGCACTGTTTTTGTTGGGGAATTCTCTCTCTCTCTCTCTCTCTCTTTCTCTCTCTCTCTCTCTCTCTCTCTCTCTTTCTCTCATTTAAATATTCTTTCATATTCTCTCTCTAATTTTCTCTCATATTCTCACTCTCATTCTCTCTCTTTCTCTCTTTTTTTCTGTCTCTGTCTCTACACACACACACACACACACACACACACACACACACAGATAAAAAACGGTCAAGACCACTCAGTGACTTTATAGAACAGTCTCTTAAATGTATCATAAAGATCAATTTGTCCATTTTGTCCAATAAATAGTCTTTCCAAAATATGCCTCATTAGGACATTTCAGAGATGAGATAACTGAGACAAAGTTCACATATAGTCTGGATATATTTTGCACTGGCTCCAATAGACAAGATGGGGGAAACGGGAAGGAGGAGTCTAGGGAAAGAAATTTAGAATCTTTTTGTGAAATATAGCAATTCCATCATAATCTAAATTTCATGATAATTCAATATTTAGACCTACCACATATGTTAATCAGGTAAGAACCATCTAAGTAGACCCATACTAAAGTTGGTGTCTCTGATTTCTAACCATATTAATATATTTTATGATGAGACTTAAACTCATTCCTGGCAGCTTCCTTCCTCGGTTCATTGCTTGAATGAATGAAAATATAAATTGGTTCTAAAACCATTTCTAAGATTTTGCTTAGACTCCTCACAGGACCTCTCTCTGTCTTTCCCTGTGAATTCTTCCTAAAAGAAATAAAATGTTTCAGTAGAATGATTCTGGGATTTGAATTCAGAGGACCCGAGGCAGAGTCCCAGCTCTGATGTTTATTAGCTGTGGCCTTATTTACAAAGAGGTCAGATTAGATGATTTCTAAGATATCATCCAACTTTCAATCTTTCAATACGATTGCTATTCTTCTTTCAAGATCAAATTCAAATGGCAGTGCCTCCTTAAGGTTCTCTCTATTTAAATCCCTCCTACCCCACCACCACTCCTGCCATAACTAGGAGGATTAAATTAGATATTTGTAAAAGTATGACCCATAGTAGGCACTTAATAAATGATTATTGCTTCCCCCTACCATCCCTTACCTGAAACACCACATCCCATTATACTTCTTATTTTGTGTGTGCAAGTTCTAATTTACAATGATTTATGTACCCTTCTTAGATCCCATACTAGAATCTAAGTTCATGAGGTGTGAAACTGTCTTACTCTTTGATTTTAAACAAATTAAATTCAGAAAGACGTTTGTTAAGTGCCATCTATATCCAGGGCATTGTGTTAGACAACAAAGATAAGCATATATGGCACAGATCCCATTCTTAGGGAGTTTACAACCAAATCGAGAGAAAGTCCTTTGTACAAATAGCTGAAACAAGAGAGAAGGTGATAGGTGCAAGTGAGAGGCCAAGAGAAATGATAGGAGGAAGTTGAGGAGGGAAAGGACATTTTTACCTGGGGAAAGGACAGCAAGAACTCTTCATGGAAAAGGTGAAACCTGAGCTGATCCTTGAAATAAGGGAAGAACTAGAACTGGAATAAAAAAAGGATGGATGTAGCATTCCTTACAGGAATGGGGCACAGAATGAATAAAGAACCTGGGAGACATCAGGATAAGAATGGAATGCAAAGAGTAGTTCAATTTGGTAGGAATGTAGAGTATGTGAAGCAGCCTAATGTAATACTGAGATTGTAGAAGGAAACCAAATTATGGAAGCTTGGAATAAAAAGCTCAAGAGGTTTTATTTTATTCAGTGGTCAATGGAGAGTTACTGAAGGATGTGATGTTATAAGACTGATATGTTAGGAAAATGAATATCCTAGAAGTGTGAGGGATAAACTGGCATGGGGGAAGGATCAATTGATGGCAATAACACCAAGTAAAAGGCTTTTAGAAGCCTCTGGGTGAGAAGAGAAGAAGACCTTAAGAGTGGTTGCAGAAATCATAGAAAACAAAAAGTATACATTTAAAATAAAATGGAGGTGGAATCAACAAGACTTGGCATTTTTACAGAGGTAAAGAAGAAGGAAAAAATCAAAAGGAAATCGCAGATTAAGAGTCCTGGGAAGCATATGTTATAGTGCTAAGAGTCATGGTTTGGGAGTCAGAAAATGTGAGATTTCATTCTGGAAATTTAAATCTCAAATTCATGTGCCTCAGTTTCCTTATCTATGAAGTGATGGGGTTAGATGAAGTGATTCAAAGGATTTTTTTCAGTTCTAAATCAATGACTATAAATGAGAGTCTGATAAAGAAAATTTAGGAGGACTATAAACTTTTTGGGGAGCCAAAGGTTAATTTATTTGGTTACAGTGTTGAGCTGTCATACTAGAGGGCAATGAGGTGGACGTCTAGTACACTCTTGGAAGTGGGACTGGAATGATGAAACGTGGGTATGGATGAAATAGCCTACAATGGAAAGAGTTCAGAAGGAAAGGAGAATGGAAATGAGGACGAAAATTCGGAGGGTAGGCATGTTTAAGATGCTGTTATGGGAATCTGAAGATCTTCCCTGCCCCTAGGCCCTTTGCTAAAGTGTCTACGTGACTGAGGACCCTTGGATATTTGAAAGTATACTCTGTTCCCTAATAGGCTGAATGTGGTCACGTGGAGCCTGTGGCGCCAGGCTTGTTTTCCAGGAATGCCCGTGCCTTGTAGCTTTGTGATTGGGCAGTGGGTCTAG
>JAQQSU010003145.1:0-14452 GCA_028627135.1 Pseudochirops cupreus | reverse complement strand
CAATATCAGCAACATTGTGTGATGATCAACTATGAATGATTCAGCTCTTGTCAGCAACACAATGATCCAAGACAAGTAGAAAAGCCTAACAAAGACTCACAAAGGAAAATGCTATCCATATCCAGATAAAGAATGGATGGACTCTGAATATAGATTGAAGAATACTTTTTTTCACTTACTTTATTCTTTCTCATTTTTAAATCTATTTTGTCTTCTACAACCGTAATGAATACGGAAAAAGGTTTTACATGATAGTACAAATATTACCTATTGCAAATTGTCTACCATTTTAGGAAGAGGGGAGGGGAGGGAAAGAGGGGAAAATTTTGGAGCTCAAAATCTTGTAAAAATGAATACTAAAAATTTTATTGATATGCAATTGGAGAAAAAAATAAAACACTACTAAAATTTGGAAAAAAAAAAGAAGTACATTGAAAGATGCTGGGAAAGATGAGTAAGTACAATAAAGATCACACACAAAGAAAAAAATTGGACCTTTTATTAAGAGACAAAAATGATTAGCTAATAATGTGGTGGTCACTTCAAAATCAGCTGTCTGTGCGCAGCCAGAATATCTATTTATTTTGTTGTTTAGTCATTTTGTTGCTGTTCAATCATGTCTGACTCTGTGAGCCCATTTGGGGTTTTCTTAGCAAAGATACTAGAGTGGTTTGCCATTTCCTTCTCCAGCTCATTTTACAGATGAGGAAACTGAGGCAAACAGGGTTAAGTGACTTGCCTAGGATCACATAGCTAGGAGGTATCTGAGGTCAGATTTGAACTCAGCGCGATGAGTCTTCTTGACTTTAAGTCTGGCACTCTATCCACTGAACTCTATCGATCTAGTGAAGAAATAAAGGTCATTCCTGTATTAGAAGAAAGGATAAATATGAAGAGATACTACTTGCAATCACAATAATTCCAATTTGATTTATTCTAAGAAGTTATTAATAACAAAATGAGAAATAAAGGAAAAGACACACTCATAGTCTATTATCATTTCCTACTGATGCTAATGAAGAACCCTCTAAAATGAAGCAGTAAAAATGGTCCCCAAACTTTCTTATACAACAAAGACTTGATCTGTTTGTCTAGCAAACACATATGGCAGACAAGGGCAGTATTAGGAAAACAATTCAAAGGAGGAGGGTGGATTATAAGTAGTATGGAAGAGAAAATGAATTTGTAAGAATCTTGGCATGAGACCAAGATCATCCCAAGAACATCGATCAATGAAATCAATGAAACTGGAATGAGCCCACCAAACATACAAAAATGTTAGACAGATATGTTAGCATTTATGTAATAAATTATTTTCATCAGAGATAATAGTACCACAACACTTAGACTTCAAGATATCAATGCCTGATGTATTGCTATAGGAACAAATGAAAATGGCACTAAAGAAGGGAAAGATAGAAGAAAGAGCTAGATCAGACTTACATAAACCCAGAAGAAATATGTGTTGAAGGTGACACAAGCTTTGAAAAAAATGATGGATCCATTTTTAAAATATCTGAAATATGTGAAGATGTGAACTACTGGAAAATCACAAAGAACATTATTGCCATCATCTTTCCCACCAAAAAGGTTAATTGAAAGGAAATCAATAAATATTGGCATATATGCCCCTATTTTCTCATCTTTATAAAATCTCTGGACTAATATCACATATACACATCAGAGATATTCTTTATGAAAATATGAGAAGGGATTATGCAGGCTTTATCTTAAATTATTGCCCCCCACACAACCACAATCACACAACTGACTGCCAGGAGTAGGGAAAATTATTCCACTGGGTTTTTCTTTGATGATAGTTCAAGATGTAGCCTGAAAGGTTTGCTATTTTTTTTTCCATCCTGGGGATTCAACTTTGTCTTTACACAACAATAAATGGTAAGCAACACTATCCTTAAGAGATGAAACAATAGTGGTATCATAGAGTAAATGTATACTAAGAAAAAGAGGTAGGCTGAACATAGAGTGAAAATGACAATTGGATAGTCTAAGTTCTGCATTGGTACCCAGAGAAAGGGGAAATACTCTATGGAGGATTTATGGGAGAATATGAGAAAGAGTTACAAATGGTCAAAGGATACAAACAGGCTGTTTTTCATGAAAAAGAATGCAACATTTCAATAATTATATGTAAAAAAAAAAAGATGTTACTAATCCCTAAAAATAAAAGGAAAAAAAACTTAAAATATCCCTAAAGTTGCACCTCATCAGATTGGCAAAGATGACAAAAGAATAAAAATCATAATCATGGGGCTCTTGGAAGACAAGGATACTAATCAATCACTATTGATAGAATGATTAAGTGGTCCAGTCATTCCAGAAAGCAATTCAGAACTACACTCTAGCAGTCATTAAACTATGCATACTCTTTGACCCAGAGATATCACTACTAGTCATATATTGCCAAAAAGATCAAAGCTTGGGGGAAAGGAATCATATACACAAAAATATTTGAAGCAGTTCTTTTAGATGTAGCAAAGAACTGGAAAATGAAATAAATGCCAATCAATTGGGAAATGGATAAAGAAATTATGGTATGCAAATGCAAAAGAAGATTATTGCTTTGTAAGAGATAATGAACATGACAGACCCAGAGAAACCTGGAGAAAAAAAGAGCGAATTGATAGAGTGAAGTGAGCAGAATCAGGAGAACAATTTACAAAATGACCACAGTGATGTAATGGAAAACAACTTTGAAAGACTGCAGAGCTTTAATCAATGCAGTGACCAATCATAACTTTAAAAAGACTAAGAATGAAGCATCCACCCCACTTCTTGGAAGAGAGGTGAAGAGAAAGAGGAGAAGAATGAGATATCCTCATTTTTATATGTAATCGATGGGTTGATTTATTTGGCTTGGGAGAGATTCTATTTGTCAGGCAATTGAACGGTTAAGAGTAGGGCAGGGATAATTGGTGAGAAACGCTGGAAAAAGTACAAAAGGGCATAAGTGGGACAAAAAATACATAAAAATGAGCAGAGCAGAAGGAAGTTCGGAGGGGGTACATGTGATATAAGCAAGGTAGTTTTGTTACTATTATAATTTAATATACCCTTTAAAAATAAATGATATGTAATAAAAGTTCACAGTTTCATATCCCATTCCCTTTCCAATTATTTGTAAATTGAAATGTTTAAGTATATAACAATCATTTCAAAAAAGAAAAGAATCCCATGAAATGAACAGGTTCTATCTAGATTTACACAATTGGAAGATATATTGTCAGTGAGATTCTGGATTCTTCGCTGAAATTTATCTCTTGTTTCTATAGCCCTTCAAGATTTAGAAAGCACTCTCCTATTAGCTCCAATGTCCCGACTCCAGTCATTTTCCCTGGCTGCCCCCATGCCTTGGAACTCCCTTGCCTCCTCATCTTTGCCTCGCCTCTTGGCTTCCACAGCTTCCTTCAAGTCTCAGCCACAATCCCTCTTTTTTCAAGAAGCTTTTCTTAGTCTCCCTAATGCTAATTCCTTCCTTATCTTGATGATCTTCCATTTATACTATCTGTATTTCATTTGTACATAGTTGTTTGCATGATATTTCCCTCATTAGACTGTGAGCTCCTTGGGGGCAGGAACAACTGTCTTTTCTCTTTCTTTGTATCCCCAGTGCTTCAGCACAGTGTCTGGAACATAGTATATGCTTAATATATTCTGGTTGACTAATTAATTGATATAGAGGTCTATGTATTTTATCCCTAATTTTGGAAGAGGAAGTAAGAGTCAGAAAGGTTATGATTTGGCTGTAAAAGTGAAGTTATTGAATAGGATTCAAATCTAGGACTTGTGACTCTGAGTCTAGCACTCTTTCCTGAAGAAGGAAGGAAGGAAGGAAAGAAGGAAGGAAGGAAAGAAGAGGGTCTATATGGAGTCTATAAACAATGGGATGGTATACAGGATCATCTAGGATACAAAATGTATGTGAATGAACGAAACCTTATTTTGAGCTAAAACTGAGCGATACTAAATCCTCTAGCTATGTCCCCAGGTGCTGTCTGAGCCAGGGACACCTAACAAAGTGTCCTGGAGCAGCTTCAAAGTAGACCCTATGTCCAGCTCCCCACACTTAGGGAAGAGGATATATTTTACTATTTGGCCATAGGTGCCCAAAAGTTTTGATCCATTATATATTAGATTTAAGCATGGACCATCTTTTTACTTTCTTCTCTCCTGTCGGCCATTCTCCAAGGCTTTGGCCAAAGGTATCTCATTTTCCATTTTCAGGCCAAGTGCCCAAAACGGGAAAAGTGAAAGGAAGCAGTATCTACTTAGTTTGCAGGCAAAAGATGGTCACAGATTGATTGGATTTCCTCAGAGCTGAAACAGCCTCATTAAATACGTCAGCTTCATAGTGTAAGTGGAGATATGGTCACAATTTGATACATAACATTTGCAGTCATATAGTTCAAATCAGCCTGAAACTGAACCTTCACCTTGACTCTCTGAAGGGATAAGAATTATCAGGTTTAAAAAAAAATATCAAATCTGGCCTCAGACACTAGCTGTATTTCCCTGGGCAAGTGACTGCACCCTGATTGCCTCAAAACAAAGCAAAGCAAAAACCAATTCCCTTCTCCCTCCTGATTCTTTATTATTCCAGGAAAACGTGATGTGAAAAAAAATACTGGTCTTGTAAGCCAGTCTGTCGGACTATTGCAAAGGCCACAGATTTGGGGCGGTGGCTGGGTCATTTTTCAAGACTGGCTTCAAAACCAGATGGCATATATTTGTTCCTAAAGTTTTTTGTCTCCTTGGGATTGTAGGGTCTAAAAAGTCTGGGTGAGAGGTACCTCTGAGAATGTCCAAATGAGAAGGGAATGCTTCAAGCAGAGACTGGATGCCCTCTTGCAGGACATGTTCTAGGGGGAATTCTTTCTGTGTACGGATCAGACTAGATGGCCACAGAGATCCCTTTGAACATTCACACGCTATGATTTTGTGTCACTTCGGGTGTCACGTATGTAGTGCAAACATCTCATTTTACAGATGAAGAAGCAGACACTCATGAGATAGCAGAACCAGGACTCAAACTTAGGTTTTCTGGGTCCATTTCCACAGCAAAGCTGTTCTCTGTTTCTCTCATTGATTTCTCAGTTACCCATAGAGCTGCTGCTGTTGGGTCATTTTTTAGTTGTGTCTAACTCTTTGTGACCCCATTTTGGGGTTTTCTTGGCAAAGATACTGGAGTAGTTTGCCATTTTCTTCTCCAGCTCATTTTACAGATGAGGAGACAGAGGCAAACAGGGTTAAGTGACTTGCCCAGCATCACAAGATAGTAAGTATCTGAGGCCAGATTTGAACTCAAGAAGATGAGTCTTCTCTAAACCCAGCGTTCTATAGCCAAGGCCCAAATCATTCAGTATTTTCTCTTTACAGCTGCCTGAGGTTTCAGTTTCTGGCATCCTGTAAGAGATCATACTAATATCTTTTAGGAAATATTTCCAGAGATGCTTATAGCTAAATATTAATATCATTATATTATTATATATCAATACAGAAATGATATCTTACTAGGCACTGTGGAGGATACCTAGTCAGGGAGAACTCCCCCCATAAATAAATAATTGGAGAACAATTAAATGTCAAGCTATGCAGTATTGACTTTAATAGTAGTAAAATTTCAGAAAAGGGTAATATTAATGTGGAGCATATTAGTTAGAAAAACCTTTATTGAAAAAAGTAGGAGAGCAAAATAGAAGCAAAGCTCTAACTTTGACAGGGAAACTAGTGCTTTCTCCCACAATGCCTAGATTTAGAGGGTGCTTATAATACTTGAAGTCTTCCTGCATCATAAAACAGCTGAGTTTATTATCTACTAAATAAGTATAGTTAAAAGAAGAATCTACCCAAGGCTGTTTCTCCCCTGACCAGCTATAGCCCATGTGAGTCCTTCCCTCCCCCAACCAATACCACCCACACCCTTCAGTTGGCTTCCCCAGAAACAGCTTCATGGAATTTTGGATTCTCCACTGTCTTCTGCCCAGCTTTTTTCCCCCACTAGGGGAAATTTTATTCCACTTTCCCCAGTTGCCAAAATTGCTAATTATGGCTTTGTGTAGAAGACATGGTCTCTGCCTTCCAAGAATTTGCAAGCAAGCTGGGGAGAGAAGACTCACTACAGCAGGGGGAATAAGAGAGCAAACTTATGCTGTTCCTTGATTACAATGAACAATTACTGCACTTAATCAACAAGTATTTATAAGGCATTTACTGTGTGTCATCCAGTGGCAACTAGGCAGTGCAGTGGATAGAGCACTGGACCTGGAGTCAGGGAGATCTGAGTTCAAATCCAGCCTCAGACACTAGCTGCATGATGCTGGGCAAGTCATTTATCCCTATTTGCCTGAGTAACTCATCTGTAAAACGGGGACACCCTGGTGAAGGAAGTGGCAAGCCACTCCAAGTATCTTTGCCAAGAAAACCCTATGGATGACATGTATGGGGTCATGTAGAGTTGGATAATCAATGTGTTTTTCAGGCCTTTAAGGAGCTCATAGTCTAATGGGAGACATTATATACAACTGATGTATAAAGAGAAGAACACAGATTGTGGCACCATCACCCGGAAATGGAAGTCAGAAATATCTGTGCTCATGTATGTACCATACAGCCAAAATTCAAATCTCCTCACCTTCAAGGTAGGCAGTAACACTATTGCCTTTCCTTCCTTCTCTGCTCTGCTCTGAGTCCCTCGTCCTCTGTTCTTTCACAGATGCTTTGGTTGTTCATTTGAATTTCCCGGTGAAGGGGAGGGAGAAACTGCACACATGACTTGTCCAAAGCCCTTCCCCTCTCTAGGGATATAGTTCTTGGCTAAAAACCAACCCAGGTACAGGCCTACTTGAAGACTGATGGTATAGCAGTGTTCTTGGTGAAATGACTAGCCCTCAGGTCAACCTTTGAGATCTTTGTCATGAGCTACACTTAAAACTCAAGAATGTTTGAGAATCTGAAAAGTTTTCTGAGGATTCCTGTCAATGTAAAGGCACCATGGATCATCGAAACAACAACAAACGTTCATTGAAGTTATTGTGTGGTACTATAGTATGCCGTTGTCATTTACTCACTTCTGGCTCTTCATAGGCCCATCTGGTGTTTTCTTGGCAAAGATACTAGAGTCGTTTGTCTCCTTCCCTTCTTCATTCTTCTTCTTCTTCATCAGCGTTACATGACTTGCCCAAGGTCACATGGCCAACAGGTGTCTGAATCCATATTTGAACTCAGGTCCTCCTGACTTCAAGGCTAGTGCTCTATTTACTGTACCACCTAGCTATCCCCATCCCCACCCCATTTTCTTCTCTAATTCATTTTACAGTTAAGGGAACTGAAGCAAACTGGGTTGAGACCCAGGATCACACAATTAGCAGCATCTAAGGCTGTTTTTTGAACTCAGATCCTCTTGATTCCACGCCTGGTGCTCTATTAGCTACCACTTACCTAATGAGTCCTAAGGATGCACCTCAAAGGCTTTCCTCCAGATAGATCAGTCTACTCCCTAAGCTCCTCCCCCACAAAAAAATGCCTGGATTATTCCTGTCTCTATTCCTCTCCCATCTAATTCCTACTTGTTCTTCAAAGGACAATTCAAGCCTCCTCTGGACTACCCCAGTCTATCATAATCTTTGCCCTAACCCAATGTCTTAAAGCATACACATTGGTCTCATCTTGTACTGACGTGTTTTGTTGAACTGATTTAAAAGGTTACTTTGTTTTTTAAAGTACATCTCCCTATATAGCCTTCATGTCTTATCTTTCACACTACATAATTTTTTTTTGTGGTACCTTGCGCATAGTAGATGGTTTATATGCATTTGTTGCTTTTTATTCCAGTGATTTAGAGGTAGCATGGGGATTACAGAAAGATCACTGGAAATAAAGTCAGAACACTTGAATTCAAGACCTGTCTTTACCTTTAATCAGCCTTAGGCAGACCACTTAACATTCCTTAGCCGGTTTCTTCCCCAGTGGAATGGTTATCATATTTTCAGTACCTGCCCCAGAGGGATGCTGTAAGGCTCAAATTAAATAATGTATGTATATTGCTTTGTAACCATAAAACACACTACCCAAATAGAAGGTATCACTATTATTTATTGCATCAGGGTTTTATCAAAAGGAAAAAGGGATGTTCCCTGTTCCCTCCCCAACAATGACCGCTGCCTAACCCTCTACCTAGTCTGGCCACCTGGGTTAGCTTAAAATCTGTAAATAATAGTCTTCATGACTCCAAAGTTTATTTGTTTTTGGTTTTTTTTTAATTTCTCTAAAATCTCAATTTAAAAGGTCAGTGGTAGGCCAACTGTTTAAATATCTCCACCAGCAATGTAAACAGTGAATCAAATTACCTATTCACTCAAGAGCCTTTTAATTCTTTTCCCCCTCCCCACCCTTTTATTGTTCTCGCTCACTTTATTTCCCCTGGCAAGAAAAGTTAAATGAGACTGAAAAAATTAAACTTATTTGGACAGATGAACTAAGCTGGGGCAACCTTCTTCTAGAAACCAATCAAGTCTTTAAAACAGATAAGTTTCATTATCCACAGACACCATGGCACCTGGGATTAGAGTAACTTTGAAAAGCCTCATTTTTATTTTTTCTGGCTAAGATCACAGAATTTCAGAGGCCATCTAGAACACCTACACCTGATCAGGATAACCCTCTACATTGTCCTCATAAATAGTCAATCAGCCTTCACTTGAAGAACTTTTGTGATGGGGAATGAAAAATTTTCAGAAGCAACTAGTTCCATTTTTTAGAAAGCTCTGATTATTAGCTTTATTAATTAGTTTTCCCTACATTGAGCCTACATCTGTCTCTCTATAACTTCCACCCATTCTGTCTTCTCTTGGTCTTTGTAGCTCAGTAACAAAAACTTAATCCTTCTTAGTCATATCATCTCTTAAAATATTTCAATCCCCCTAATATCTTTCCCCTGTGTTTTTTCTTCAGGTGAAATATTTTCAGTTCTTTCAGATTATTTTTATATGGTATAATCCATCTAGCCCTCTCATCATTTTGGTTGACCTCTTTTCCAGATATTCTTCCACTTCCTAATGGTCTTTCTAAAATACTGTACCCAAAACCAAACACAATATTCTGAAAGTGATCTGATCATCCAGGTAAAGTGGAACTATCACTCCCTTTATTTTGCGACATGATACTTCTATTTATTAAATTGGTGAGGAATAGTACTTCCATCTACTGTTTTGCCATCTCTTATCTAATTCCCAGCCTTCAGAGGGAAGGAAAGTGAAATGAGACATTTTATCTGACCTGTGCTATCTATCCATCTTGTTCTGTGTTTGTCTCTTGCCTGATCTCTAGCCCCTTCCGGGAAGAGGCATGATGCCTCACATTTAATAAGCATACTCACAACTGGTCATAGCTACACATTCCAATGAGTCTAAACCCCTACAGGTCATCATCCAATCCATATTCCCCATCCCCAATTCTTCATTTCCATCCACCACAACCCTCCCTTCCCAAAGTACTAACTAAATGCTGCTAACTTCTGCTCACCTCTGGAATGCCTGTTTCATAGACAACAAACTTACCTTCCTCCTAAACTTTTCCTTTCCCATTCCTGCTATCTTCTAGCTCTCTCTGAGACCTAGATCCCCTCTAATGACACAGCCTCCCTGGTCACCCTTTTCAATGTAGGCTGCATTTTTACTTATTCTCCTTAGCTCATTGTCATCAAGGTTAGGGAATTAAACTACTCCTGGCTCTTTATTTCCACTTCCAGATTCTCCCCCTACCTTTATCACTCAGTAATCAAATACTGAGGAGCCACAATCAGTTCTACACTGGACTTAGTAGCTTCTACATTAAAAGACTGAAGGGCTTGGTATATGAAATTCCAGAAGGCACTCCTTTACAACCAAGAATCACCTACCCAGCAAAACTAAGCCTAATACTTCAAGGGAAAAATGGTCATTCAACAAAACAGAAGAGCTTCAAGTTTTTATAAAGAGAAGACCAGAATTGAACAAAAAAAAATTGATCTTCAATATCAAGACCCAAGAGAAACCTAAAAAAGGTAAAAGAAAACAAGGGATTCAATGGAGCTGAACTGTTTACATACCTACATGGGAAGATACTTGTAATTCTTAAAAATTATACCACTAATAGTATAGCTAAAAGGAATATATAGACAGAGGATATAGGTATAAGGTGAATTTTAGGGTATGATATTAAAAAAAAATTAAGGGATGAGAAAGGGGAGTACACTGGGTACAGAAGGAAGGAAGAGGTAGAATGGGGTAAATTATTTCACACAAAGAGGCACAAAAAACCTCTTACAGTTGAGGGAAAGATGAGAAGGTGGACAATGGGCATCATTTGAATCTTACTCTCATTGCAATTGTCTCAAAGAGAGAATAATATACACAATCAGTTGAATATAGAAATCTCTCTTACCCAAGGGGAAAGTAGGAGGGGAGGAGATGAAGTAAAGGAGGGGTAGAACTAATAGAAGAGAGGGCAGACCAGGGGAAACAGTAGAAAGAACCAAAACAATATCAAGTAGGGAAAGGGTGAAGTGTAGGAGCAACGATGTCACCCCTCCCCTTCCCTCAACCCAAACTCCAGTGGCTCCCTATCACCTCCAGGAACAAATACAAGATCCTCTGTTTGGTCCTCTAAATCTTTCATAAACAACCCTTCCTCTGTACTCTCCCATCTTCTTACAATTTATTCCTTGCTATGTACTCTCTGATTCAGCAACACTGGCCTCCTTGTGTTCCACAAACAAGACTCTGCATCTCGTAGGTCTGGGCATTTCCTTTGGCTGTCCCCCCGTGCCTGGAATGCTCTCCCTCCTCAACTCCACCTACTGGTTTCCTTTTAGCCTAATTGAAATGCCATCTACAAGGAAGCTTTTCCAAAGTTCTCTTAATTCTAGTGCCTTCCCTTTTTAATAATTTCCTGTTTATCCTGTATATAGCATGTTCGTACATATTTATTTGCTTATAAGATTGTGAACTCCCAGGGGCAGCTAGGTGGTGCAGTGAATAGAACATAGGCCCTGGAGGCAGGAGGACCTGAGTTCAGATCTGGCTTCAGACACTTGACACACTTACTAGCTGTGTGACTTTGGCCAAGTCACTTAACTCCAATTGCCTTGCCTTCCCTGCTCCAAAAAAAAAAAAAAGAAAAAGATTGTGAACTCCCTGAGGGTAGGGTTCTCTTTTGAATCTTTTTGTTTTCACAGTGCTTAACACAGTTTCTGGCACATTACGGGTGTTTGATAAATGCTTGTTAAATGACCAATAAAACTGAAAAACATTAAATTTAACTTATATTAATTTTTGTGCTATCATATTACACCATTGAATCACATTGACTTTTCAGCCAATAAACCCCCCAGTGCTGCTTCACAGAAGTGGTTAGCTACCTATCCTGTACTTGCAACGGTGATTTTTGAATTCTGAATGTAGGGAGGCCCTATGATATAATGGAAAGACAGTTGGTTTTGGAATTGGAGAGCCTGAGTTCAAATCCTACCTTTGGCACCCACATGTTCGATTATCTATTGATAATTGATAATAACTATTCTGATGACTCACTTATCTTTATATCTAGCCCTTGTTTCTTTCCTGAATTCGTGTACCACTTTATCTCCTGGCCTTTCTCCAACTGGATATCCCTTAAGTATCTCAAACTCTATATATGTAAAATTGAACTTCTCTTCCCTCTACCCCAAGTGCCCCCTCTTCTGACCTTCTCCATCACGTTGTGGGCACCACCATCCTTCCAGTCACCCAGGCTTACAACCTCAATCATACATACCAGACACCTAACTTTCACTCATCCCACATGCTGAGTCTGATCATCAATCTTGCCATTTCTACATTTGTGTTTCCTTCTCTTTACTCACAGTCATCCCCCTTGTTCATGACATTGTCACTTTTCAATCAGACTATTGAGTAGCCAGATTGGTTACTGTGCCTCAAGACTCTCAACACTCCAACCATCTATCCTCTAAACAGCTGCCAGTGATTTCCTAAAGCATAACCCTCCCCAAGTTACCCCTCCCACCTCACCTCATCTCATAAATTCTGGTGGCTCCCAGTTATTTCTAGGGTCAAGTATAAAATCCTCTGTTTGGCACCTAGAGCTCTTTAAAACCTAGTTCTGTTCCATCTTTTAAATTGTTTTCATGCCCCTCTTCTTTTCCACACAATCTGCGATTCAACTATACAGGAATAAACAATAACTTTCTCACACATCACATTTCATCTTCCATCTCTGTGTCTTTGCTGCTGATGTCTCTCATGCCTGGTATGTTCTCTTTCCTCATCTCTGCCTCTTTGTTTCCCTGGCTTTTGTTAAGACTCAGTTCAAATCCCATTTTCTTCAGGAGGCCTTTCATGATTTCCCCTTCCTCTAGCTTTCAAGATTACCTTTTGTCTATCCTGTCTATTGCTTATATGTTACTAAACATTTTTATGTTGTCTCCCCCATTAGAATTTGAGTTTCTTAAGAGCAAGGACTATTTTGCTCTTTTTTTTGGTAACCCTTTAAATGGGCACAATAACTAATATATAGTATGTGCTTAATCAATATTTTATTGACTACTCACTGTTACTCTTTTAAGCATCTCATTTTTAGTTGTATTCATTCAACTACTTCAGAATCCTCCAGCATTACAGTGTATTATAATATATTATAATACATGTATACAGATGTGTGCACCTTGTCCATGATGATAGCATGACTCTTGGAGCAATAATTTGCTGAATTCCAGGTAAATTGTAACTGAAATTACACTTAGTTCTCTCATAGTGGTAATTCTTCTGAAATAGTAGTTTAAGTGATGCCATTAAAAAAGAAATGGAGAAGTCACATTTTTCTTCCATGATCTGTTCTTGATGAAGCCATGCTCCTTCTTAGTCACTGATGTCACCCTTCTACATATTCACAAACTAATAAATGAATATGCAATAATTAAATGTTCTGTGGATAATATGATGGTCAGATAGTTGCTTTCTACACAGTTTTCTAAATGAAAATCTCAGAAGAAAGTAATTGTGTACCAGAGACAGAATAAATAATGCTAAATCCATGAGATAGAAAGACAGAATAACCATATAGATTAAATCCTTCATAAATTAATAGTAAATCACTCAGATTCTCTCTTTCAGCTTCCCTATTCTCAACCAACTCCACAAAGAACACAAGTAAATTCATAGGCTTAGGACTTAGGGTTGGCTGTTGTGATTTTATATAGTAGCAGCTCTGCCCCCAAACCCACAACACTATAAGAAATGACAGATATTGATTATGCCTAGGCATGATTCAAGGAGGAGGAGGGAATTAAATACTTTGGCAAAACAGTAGATGTTCTATGTCACATATTAGAGGGAAATAGAGTGCTAGGCCTAAGGGAAGAGAAATTAGAAACATAGTTGGGGTCAGTTCCCTCTTTCCAGAGGTTACTCTGGACAGGGACTTCAGTCTGCTGACTCTGGTATGTCTCAGCAGAGGTAGCTGAAGCTATCCAACAGTTAAGCCTTGGAGTGTGTGCAGTAGGGGAAGAGTACAGGTCAAAGAGTCAAAAGGATCCCCAAAGGTGAGGGAGAGGGAATACATAAGAAAACCTAAAAGACCAAGAGTTTAAAATAGAAAGCCTAAATATAACCCCAGACTACAAGCAGAAAACTTTGTTGTTGCTCAGTGATTCTTTTAGTCATGTCTACCCTTCATGACCCCCATTTGGGTTTTCTTGGTAAAAATACTAGAGTGGTTTGCCATTTCCTTCTCCAGCTCATTTTACAGTTGAAGAAACTGAGGCAAACAGGGTTAAGTGATTCAGCCTGAGGTCACACAGCCAGTAAATGTCTGAGGTCATGTTTGAATTCAGGAAGATGAGTCTTCCTCACTCTAGGCCTGACATTGATCCACTGTGTCACTTGTTGCTTAGCAGATCTTAAAAACAGAAGTAGTAATATACAAAACTTTGAAGAGAAACTAAAGTACTTTAAAGAAATATTATAATGCAGTGAAATATAATCAAACTCTACCTGATGAAAGAATGTGGTTGAACCCCCAGAGAACACAAAACAGCAACAGTTCAAAAAAAAGAAATAAAACTCTCAAAATACAAATTAAGTATAAATTTATAACAGAAATCAGTGCTTTAACTGAAGAATGTAAAAATGTCAATAACATAGTAGGAAAAATTGAATACATTATGGAGAATCTCTTTAAAGAAGTAGAAATTCTGAAAAAAATAATGGTATATTTTTAAGACAAATGTACTGAATCAGAGAACATTGAGAAGAAATACAAAAGAAAACAACATAAAAATATGCATTTGCTTTCAGTTAATAATATATTCTAGAATTTTTGTAGGAATTGAAATTAAATTTACCAGAGACTCCATATTCAAGGCCTCCTTGGTAAAGAGAGGTCTTAGGTAAGAAAGATA
>JAQQSU010003144.1:0-14452 GCA_028627135.1 Pseudochirops cupreus | reverse complement strand
CTCATGAACGCTTACTGGGAAGATCAGCAATTCAATATAGGTTGTACATGTGCAGTTACACAAAACATTTCCATAGTGGATATATTGTGAAAGACTGACTATATTTCCCTCCACCCTATCCCACCCCCCACTTGTTCTATTCTCTACTTTGACCCTGTCCCTTTTCAAAAGTGTGTTCTTCTAACTCCCCTACCCCCAATATGTCTTTCTTTCTATCATTTCCTCTCTAATACCCTCCCCCCCACTTTCCTGTAGGATAAAATACCCAATTTAGTGTATGTTATTACCTTCTTAAGCCAAACTCAATGAGAGTAAGGTTGACCCATTCCCTTTTGCCTTCCTGTTCTTCCCCTCCATTGTAACAATTTTCCCTTACCTCTTCTATATGAGATAATTTATCATATTCTATCTCTCCCTATCTCCTCTCATTATATTCCTCTCTCACTTCTTAATTTTATTTTTAAAATGTCATCCCTTCTATTCAATTGATCTTGTGCCCTCTGTGCATGTATACCTGTACACATATATACACTCACTCACATATATATTCATACACACATATACCCTCCTATATAGACATATATATGTATTCATACATACATACATATGAATATATATGTGTGTATATAGATATAAACATACATACACACATATATGTACATATACACAGACACACACCCACATTTATATTCCCTTCAACTATCCTCATACTGAGAAAAGTTTCATAAGTTACTATTATTGCTTTTTCATGTAGGAATGTAAATGGTTAAACTTAAGTTCCTTATGTTTTTTTTTTCTTTTTTGCTTTTTGGAGGTGGGAAGCCTGGGCAGTTAGGGTTAAGTGACTTGCCCAACATTACACAGCTAGTGTTAAGTTGTTGGAGGCTGGATTTGAACTCAGGTCATTCCTGACTCCAGGGCCAGTGCTCTATTCAATGTGCCACCTAGCTGCCCTGTTCCTTATGATTTCTTTTACCTGTTTACCTTCTCATACTTCTCTTGCTTCTTGTATTTGAACGTCAAATTTTCTATTCAACTGTGTTTTTTTCATCAAGAATGCTTGAAAGTCCTCTGTTTCATTGAATGAGCATACTTTCCTCTGAAACATTACACTAAAGTTTGCTGGGTAGGTGATTCTTGTTTTTAATCCTAACTTTTTGACCTCTGGAATATCATATGCCAAGCCCTTTGATCCCTTAAAGTTGAAGCTGCTAGATCTTGTGTTATCCTAATTGTGTTTCCACAATATTCAAATTGTTTCTTCTTCACTGCCTGTAATATTTTCTGCTTTATCTGGGGGCTCCAAAATCTGGCTATAATATTCCTAGGAGTTTTCTTTTTGGGATCTTTTTCAAGAGGTACTCTGTAAATTCTTTCAATTTCTATTTTGCCCTCTGGTTCTAGAATATCAGGGCAGTTTTCCTTGAGAATTTCTTGAAGGGTGGTTTCCAAGTTCTTTTCTTGATCATGACTTTCAGGTAGTCCAATGATTTTTAAATTATCTCTCCTGGATCTATTTTCCAGGTCAGTGGTTTTTCCAATGAGATATTTTACATTGCCTTCTATTTTTTCATTTGTTTGGATCTGTTTAATAGTATTTTGATTTCTCATAAAGCTTCCATTTGCTCCAATCTAATTTTGAAGGAATTATGTTCTTCAGTGAGCTTTTGAAATCCCTTTTCCATCTGGCAAATTTGGCTTTTTAAGGCATTCTTCTCCTCATTGGCTTTTTGGGCCTCTTTTACCACTTTGGTTAGTCTATTTTTTAAGGTATTATTTTTTTTAGTCAGGTTGTTGACTCTCTTTTCATGATTTTCTTGCATCATTCTCATGTCTCTTACCAAGTTTTCCTCTACTTTCCTTACTTGATTTTCAAAATCCTTCTTTAGTTCCTTCACAGCCTGTAAGAAGTTCATATTTTTCTTGGAAGCTTTTGGTGCAGGAGTTCTGACTGTGTTGTCCTCCTCCTGTTCCATGATTTGATCCTTTTTGTCCACAAAAAAGGAATCTAAGGTTTGATTGCTGTGCTTGCTTTGCTTCCTTTGCTTGCTCATGTTGCTGCTCAATTACTTGACTTTTGAACTCTTTGCCACAGTAGAACTCTGCTTCTGGAGAGGGGAGCTTTGTCCCTAATTGCTGGTGTTTTCACAGTTGCCAGATCTATTAGCTGGGTGCCCTCTCTATAGCCCCCAAAAGCTCTGGCTCACTGATCACACACCCTTGGACCTCCACCCAAAACCATGATCCAGATCCAAGCAGGTTAAAAAGCAAGAGAGATTACCCTCTATATGTTTGCTTGATCCCCCCAGGATCTGCAGGCCAGGAGCTCTAAAGCAGCCATATGTAGGTGGCTATATAGCTGCAGTGTCTCCATCACTTTTCCTTCTAGCCTGGGGCAGTGGTCAGACCACACTCTCAGTCCCCCTGTTCCCACAGAGTCTACACTGACCTTTTACTTTGTCTTTGACAATAATAGGTTAATGATTCTGGAAATCACCACTGCTGCTGGTGATCCACTCTCCTGAAGTTAGCTCTAGCCACTGCTAGTTGGGGCCAACCTGGAGCTAAAACCACAAGCTCACACAAGGCTGGGCTCAGATCCCAGCACACTGCAATGGGCCCTTACTGTCTGCCTGCCAGTCTGCCTTCAGTGGGAGATTTGTGTCTCTCTGTCACTTTGTGGGTTCTGTCACTCTAAAAATTGTTTAGAGTCATATTTTATAGGTATTTAAGATGGTTATGGGAAAGCTTATGGGGTTTTCCTGCTTCTGTGCTACCATCTTGGCTCAGCCTCTCTTCCCTTTTATGGTCAGATATGTGTGAGTTTTACACTGGTTTTGCTGGCAAGGGTGGGTAATAATCTGTATGGTTGGAGGGAGGACCTACATTGATATTATAATGTTTCTGTTGTAATATTTGAGCATTTGAAAATTGTTTATATATCTAAGTATTCAGAAATTAATATTAAATAGACAATTCATTTTGACATCAAGATTAGATTTTGAAAGATATGAGATGTATTAAGATGTAAAATGTATTTAAATATATTTAAATGCATTTAAAGAAAAATATATTGAAACACATTTAATATCAGTTAGTCAATAAGCATTTGTTAATGCCTATAGCATGCTAGATAATCTATTAGGTGCTCAGAAAACAAATATAAAGGATGAAAGTCTGCTTATTCTCTAGGAGAATATATTCTATCAGGGAGACAACATATACACTCAGAATTATATGTGAAATAAATACACAATATTAAGTATACACAACATAAATATACATACACGATATACACAATAAATACAAGTTGTTAAATATAACATAGTTAGGGAAAGAGGGAATAAACAGTTGACAGAATAACAAAAGTTTCATGTATAATCTGGTGCTTTAATTACAACTTGAAGGAAGAAAGGAATTCTATGAAGTAGAGGTAAGGAGAAAATGCATTCTAGGCAAAGGAAATAGTAAGTACAAAAGAATGAAGATGAGAGAGTATTGAGTCTGAGGAATGTGAAGAAGTCTAATTCAGCTGAAGCATAGAAGGCTTGAAAGACAATCATGGTTAAAGAGACTGGAAGAATAGGTCAGGTTATAAAGAGCTTTAAAAGTTGAAGGGAGAAGTTTATAATTTAGTTTGGTGACACCGGAGAACCATTTGAGTTTATTGAGTGCAGAAGTGACACGATCAAATCTATCATCAAATCAAATCATCAAAATCTTGATGAGAGTCATTGTGGCAGATGTACACATGATGCACTGGGTAAGGGACAGAGCTGAAGTGGATATGACAATTAGTAGTCAATATTACAGGGTAGAGGTGATGTATGCCTGAAATGGAATGAAGGCTATGTAAACAGAGAAAGGGTCTAGATGGGAGAGATTTTTGAGGAAGGAAGAATGATAGGATTTGGCAACTGATGGAATCCATGGGCTGAATTTTGAGAATGGTTCTTTAGTGGTATGTTTGTAAATAGAGTTGATTAATCTAAGTAACTTATGATACATACTACCCAAGAGAGTAAATCTAGTAAAGAAACAATCTCCAAGTGAAGATATTTTGGCAAACAATCACTTTAATTTATAATTTGGCATTTTTAAAGCTTTTGTTTCTAATAATCAAAAGTGTGAAGACTTAGAAAGCACTTGGGTATCATTTATGCATTTTGGCAGTAATAAATTGGACCATTTATTGAAAGGATATTATTACTTTCACCTTGGTTAATATGCACATTGACCGTTTTTACTTTGAGATTTATATATATATATATATATATATATATATATGTATATATGTATATATACATATATAATTATTTGAAATGATATTTTTGCATAATGGTTCTAGAAATACATTACAAAAGATATATCAAATTTTAAATTTCATAACAAAAAGATATGATGGCAAAAAGACTTAGCTGTCTTAGTTGGAAGAAGAAGTGAGATTTTCTTAAGGGCTAAAATATAGCACCAAAATAAGAGAGAGGTCTTTTTTTTTTTTTTTTTTTTTACTGAAACATATAACACAAGATAGGATGGCTGCCAAGTGGGAGGAGAATTGTGAAGTTGCATTCTTTTTATTTCTTTTATTTTCCTCTGTCTTAATTTCAATTACATGGCAAGTCAAAGGAGATCTTGAAAAATTTCAACACTAGGTAGTTGTGTGGAATGAAAGAGTCTGGTTTTAGCTTCCAATAGAGAGAAGGAGGAAAAGGGAAGAAGTGAGTAGGAGAAGAAAGGGAAAGTAGAAGAAGAGAATAAGAGGAAGAAGAGGAGAAAAAGGAAAGAGGAGGAGGAGGAGGCAGAAGAGGAGGAGGAAGTGGAGGTGAGTATGGTTTGGGAACTTAAACATTTAGGCAAGCAAAAATTATCTGAAAACAACTGAAAGGACTTCAAAAGGAAATACATGGGGAAACTGACTGTACAGTCTAAACAATGAAAGAAGAAAGAAAAAAAAATCCACTGATTTTTTTCTCCAGTGAATCCAACAAATACAGGTTATATCAGATAGAGAAGTGATAACAAAGTGTAGGCATTTGTTTGCATTTAGGTTAAAACCCATTTTCTTTATTACCTTCCTTTTACCTTTAAGTCAATTTAGTGAGAGGAGAAATCAAGCAATCATCAATTAGGCAGCTAGGTGGTATAGTGGATAGACCCCTGAAAGATGAGTTCAAATGTGACTTCAGATACTTACTAGCTATAAGATCCTAGGCAAGTTATTTAACCTCTGCCTCGTTCAGTTTCCTCAAACAGAAAAAAATGGAGATTATAATAGGATCTACTTTAAAATGTGTATGTGAGAATCAAATAGAATTATATCTGTAAAGTGCTTGGCACAGTTTCTGGCACATCATGAACACTTAACAAATACTTATTCCCTAACTCGCTCTGGTGTGAGGGCTTGCCAAGCCCTTTTCAAGGCTGCTTATCCAACTTTGCTGTCCACCTTTCACCCAACCCTCACCCATGGCTCCAACAAACTATAGCATGCTCAGTGACCACACCCCAGTAAAATCATCTTGGAAGATGGGCCAAACCAGATTGAGGGTAACTGACAGACCTCAAACCCACTGGTATTAGGGTTTTATCTAACCCAAGCACGTGAGGAATTCTGGTGGAATTGGGCAGTGAGTACAACAACAGCACCATTCTAATGTGTTCTAATCAAATCCTCCCCACTGTACTAGCACCAGTCTGGACTCCAGAAGAGATATGAGGAAAGACACCTTTTAAAATTCATAAGGAAGGTGAAGGACAATGGGTGTAGAAAGTTTCATACGCTGTCAGATGTGGTATATGTGTTGTAGGTTTATTTTTCTCCCAAAATCTTTTTCTTTTTCTTTTTTTAAACATAAGAAAGACTTAATCTATGGATATGTGGAAGAAGGCATATATACAGAAGTGGATATGATATAAATAGAAAAGATATCCATAATTTTTTAAATGAAAGAAAAACAATGAAAGAGGAAAAAATGGTAAGTCTAGTTAACCAGTTATAATGAGTTCCATTGAGCTAATTGGCTTGTTATCTGTGACTACTGTATATACTCAATCTTATTATCATTATTGTGCAAGAACTTCAACTTATTTACTTTCTTTCTTCTTTTAAAATTGTCTTGTGTATATGCCGCAACTTTGATTATCAGAATAAAATCAAGGAAACCTTGAGTAATGAGATGAATTTCAGCAAAGATGTTTATGTTTGTCAATGTTTCCATGTAAGAAAGGCCAATGGATATTCATTCTTACTTTCTTTTAGCCACAGATTCTCTGGGTTTTTTTTTTAAGTCGTTGTCTAGACAACCATGGCCAAATTAGACAGGATTGTAGTATTTGCTTCATTTGATTGATCATAGCTCACCTACATGGCCACATCACTGGGAATAGTATATTTGCCACTTGGGACTCATTAGAACGGCCTTGGATAAATCAAGTCAGTCTAATGTAACTGGCCACATTCTAGTTCATATATAACTGACTAGAATCAGCATTTTAGTTAAGCACTAAATTTAGAGGTTTCCAATGCTAAGTTAAATGTCCAGGGCACCAGACCAGGCTCCTTTTTTAATGAAAATCATATACATTATAGCATGTAACTTTAGTAGAGGAAAATTTTTTGTGGATGTGATTGAGATAACAGAGGTTTAGCTTTTTTTTAAATTCACTTTTTTTCCTTCTTCCACAATTTATTCTTTATCTCTGGAAGGGCCATCCAAATCTAAGTTTTCAGGGCTAGAGTTTGCTTGAAAGACTCAAAACAAACTAAGACAGCATTTTCTTTCATTTAGTGAATGAACTCAGCCATGCTATATAATTCAATTGCCTATTATTTCTGCCTGATAACTTCCAGACAACAAACAGATAACTGACCTATTTAGCTTCCACAAAAAGCTTCTTATACCTCACTTCATAATCCCAGATACTATTTATTATGATTTTACTATAATAGTCTTATGTTTTTGACTAGACTAAAAACAAAGCAAAAGGAAAGAAAACTGTATTTGGTGAGGTTGGAAATTTATTATATGATATCCTGGGAAAATGCCAAGGACTCACAATAGGATTTAGGAATACAATTGAATTTCCCAGTGTGCACAAGGACTGGAAAAAATACCAACAACCAGTCTAAGTGGTAGCTAGATTTGGGGTTTAGATATAGCTGTTTCATTATTAACATAATAATCTACATCATTAGTATCTGTCTTCTACATTAAATAGACATGCCAGAATCTCTAAGAGGGCCACAGTTAATATGGCAGTATTATCTAAAGTTGGGGAGAGATTTAAAAAAAAATTTCCATTTTAAAGATTATGGTAATAAATTATAGAACTGACACTTTGGCACTCTCTCTCTCTCTCTCTTTCTCTCTGCATGTGTGGTGGTAGTGGTGGTAACAGGAACTGAGACACAGACAAATTAAACATTGTTTCTTTGTGTTATTGTTTCTTAAACAACCATAGCACTGCTACATTTTAGAACTAGAAATATTATGGTCCATTCAATGGATTGACTAGGATCCATAATACACTTTTACTAATCAGCGGAACATTTCCTACCAAAGGTCCTTATTTGTTAAAACCTAAAACATCCACCAACCAACTAGCCAACCAACCAACAAATATAGCTCCTTTTTGTCCTACAACATAATCCTTATTAAGGAGTAGTTAATGTTTTTCAACTTGAGAAAAATTGACCAAACGTTTTCTTTATCATTGATGGAACTGAGGGCCAAAAGATTTTCTGAGAGTCACACAACTATTTAGAGATAGTCTCAAGTCAGGCATTTTTAGGGCTTGTTCCAATGCTCTTCCACTATACCTTGAAAGAAGCTTGGGAATGACTGATGGTTAAAGACCTCTTGCTACTAGGCCTAGAGTTGGGCAACTTGGGGGAGCATAGGTTGAAGGAAAGGAAATTGAAGAGAAAAGAGATGGTGGCAGGGAGAAAGAATAAAAAAATACAGAAACATTGGCTCACTTTTCCATTCATCATAGAGTTTGTGCTGATACTATTTATTGTTGTTGTCTTGAGGTGCTTAGGCAAAAGCTACTTGCGTAATGTCACAGAACTAATCAGTGTCTGAGACAGATTTGAAGTCAGGTTCTACTGACTCCAGGGCTGGTGCTCTATCCACTGTTCCATCTAGCTGCTCCACCCTGATACTGTTACACAGTGCATTTGATGGAAGCAAGGATTCTCAGACTTCTTATTTGTCAATGAAATTCAGCTATCTTTAAAAAATACATTTAGAATTCAATTTCCCCTCCCAAAATCATTTGAAGTGGCTTATAAAATTTTATAAAATGTACAGTGGAACAAGTAGGAATAAAAAGAGAATTGCCACTAGCTAAAAAGGGGAAAAAAGAATAGATGTTACCAGCACCTAAAATGAGCTTTTATCATAACTAGGCATTTAATTTTGGTTGGAGTTGGTACCAGGTTAAAAAAAAAAAAGGAAATACATTAAGCAAATAGTGCTATATGATTTTTTTTGAAGAAGTATATAAGCTGATCTACAGAGTGAAAGTTTATCCTGGAACTCAACTCAAGGAAGTTTTAGAGATAAAGGTTTTACAGAAGAGAAACAATGTGCTTCAAAAATATATTTCTTAGAGCATCTCTCTATAGATGCTGAAGACATAACATCAGATCAGACTGCATTGAAAACTTTTCTACAAGGAGTTAATTATATGGTCCAGGTACTTTCATTCCTTTTTCTTAAAGTTATTATTTTCTTATATTTAATATTTATTTAAAAATGAATTCCAAATTCTCTCTCTCACTCCAATTCCTCCCCGACCCATTGAAAGGTTAGAAATGTGATATCAGTTTTTCATGTGAAATAAACATATTTCGATGTTAGCTATTTTGCAAAAAGCAAGAAAAATGAAGGCAAAATAAATTTTCTTCAATATTCACTCAGATTTCATCAGTTCTCTCTCTAGAGGTGGATAGCATTTTTTACCACAAGTCCTTCAGAATTTTCTTGGGTCATTGTATTGATCAGAATAATTAAGTTGCTCACAATCAATCATTGTACAATATTGCCATCACTCCGTACAAGGTTCTCTTGGTTCAGCTTACCTCATTTTGTATCAGCTCATATAAGTCATCAGGTTTTTTTGGAAATCATCTTGCTCATCATTTCTCATAGACCAATAATATTCTACTACAATCATATATCACAATTTGTTTGGCCATTCCCCAACTGATAGGCACTCCCTCAATTTCCAATTCTTTATCACCACAAAAAAATCTATAAATAAATATTTCTGTACAAACAGGTTCTTTTCACTTCTTTTTGGTCTCTTTTGGATACAAACTTAATAGTGATATTGCTGTGTCAAAGGGTTTGCTCAATTTGATAGGTCTTACTTTCATTATTGATATAATTTAATTCAGAAGTAGAGCTTGTAGAATCTATAAAGAGGGATATTTAATATGCCCATGAATTTATCTCTCTCAAGTAGAAAAAAAAAGACAGCCATTATCTGATAGTTGCTGCATTATGGCTAATTCATATCCATACTTTCTAAATACCTATGGTTCAGATACTCTATTTTGATGGTTAAAATAAGAGCCATGTGTTTTAGATATCAGATTGCAAGAACAGAGCTATGATTCTGTCATGAAAGTTTGAAAGCTTGACTGCTATGTGTGCCCAGACAGAAGGCCAGCCTACTTTTGCACAAGCGCAGATATAGCAACTGCCAGACAGTAGATTCCATATTTTCATTAAAAAAAAAGAATCAATCTTCTGAAGAACTTACAGAAAGATGCAATTAAGATTCTATACCACTTCATTCCACATAGAATCGAATGGCATGCCATATGTAGAATGTTTGACTTAAAGCAGAAATCCAGATACTCGAAAGAAGTAATCAGTCAAAAATAAATAACTCAGTTGAAAAAAAAATTGGATTTTTTTTTCCCTGATGACCCCTTTAAGTATCAGAAGATGCCTACCACATACTGTGATTCTCTCTTGGGAATAACTGAAGCTAAGGTATTCCTTTTCACAATAACTAGAAAATAACTCTATCTTATTGAGTATTTTTAGTAAGATGTAGTAGTAGGTCTCGTTTTCCTCACACATAAAATGAGGGAATTGAACTAGATAACCTTTGTAGGCCATTCCAGTTCAAAATCTCATACCATGGAATCTGCATAGGGCTGTGGTGAGGCCTTGATAACTTTGCTAGGATGTTTGGTTTTCTGGTAGACTTTATTTAACTGAAAGAAGCAGCATTGACAGTTTTCTTGTTTTTCCAGGCAGGGGATAACTTAGTGTAGATAACTAGGAAGCTTTTCAAAAAAGATAGCATTCATTAAGTCTATTAGTTATTAATTTTATTTACTAATTATTTAGATTTATTAATTCTTTGGATTTCATGGGGTTAACTAAGGAATTGGAGATGTCATCAATATAAAAATCCATTCAGAATATAAGATTTGGAAGAAATCTCAGGATCATCTAGTTCAATCCAAACTTGGCTAAAAATTCCTCCTATCACATTATTAGTAAGTACTCATACATATTTTCCTGGAAGAACTCCAATGAGGAACCTTTCACTACTTCTTGCAGGGATCCATTGCACACAATAATTACAATAGCTTTTTGATTGCTTTGTCACTGTTAATTTTGGGACAAGTTAAGATTTGATTAGAATATCATATATGACTTTATCAGAGTCACTGAAAAGAATGTTTTCTATCTCAGAACTCAGGAAAGATTTCTGGGTCATTGTACCAGAGACCTCTTTCCAAAGTGATATTGAACCTTTAAAATGATTTTTATTTTAAATTTAACAAATACCACAGTAAAAAGGCTATATATACATACATACATATGTGTATATATATATATATTTTAGAGCAGAATGGAAAGATTTTACATAAAATGAAAAAAGTGCATTTCTATTATATGGAGCTTCCTTTTCTTTTAAAGTATATAATAAATTCATCATGTAGCTCTCAAATCTGTCTTACTTAGATGTGATTACTTCTGGGTTGCTTTCTTTGTTTGTTTTTTCCCTTTTGTGGGTAGAGGTGTGGGAGAACTTTATCCCTAACATCACCATGCCTCTCACCATCCCTCTACCTCTACACTGAGAAGAAAAGCAAAAAACCTTTTGCCTTGTATGCACAGACAAAACAAATTTCCATGTTGCTCATACCCAACAATGAATATCTCATTGTGTATATCTGAGATTTATATAGGTTTGAGATGTACAATGTAAATCTCAAGTCTATCACCTCCCCATCAGGAGGTGAATGACATGCTTCATCATTGCTATTATGAGATTGTGGATGATTTTTACATTGGCCATAAGTCTATCAAAGTTTTTGATGTATTTGATGTTATTGTATCGTTTTCTGGGTTCTCCTCACTTCACTGTATAATTTCATGCAATTGTAGTTTGTATCCTTAGGCTCACTTTCACAGAGTCAGACTGGCTGTAACTTCCCCTCAAGGTTCTAGGGTGCTCTGAGGTACTGGAGCAGTCTCTTCTCTATTGCCATTGGCTATATCACTCAACAACTGTGCAACCCCTTTGGTAGGTACCACTCATCAAAGTCTATGTTCCATTTAGTCACTTAGTATTAAATCGGTTTTACAAAAGGATATTTAAACCAAAGATATAGCAAGAGCAAACATGGAAAGATTTCTTCTAACCACCAGGGGCATATTTATCTCTACACTATCTTGGTTTCTAGTGGGAGTAGTCTCACAGGTATAGCTCAGTTATAGCCTCACAGAAATAGCTCAATTCCTATATAACATTGATCCTAATACATTCATGTCCTGACCACTAGATTATTCTTTATCTCAGATTCTGCTGTTCTGGGTGGCTACCAAAGTTCTCTGCTTGATCTTTTTAGGCATTAGTGCTGTACTGGATTAAAAAAAAAAACAAACTAGGTTGGATTCTAGTTTTTGTATGCCTAGACTTATGGAAACTTATTCTTCTGACATTTTGAAACTCATAAGGTTCAAATCTTCAGATAAATCTCTTTTACTTAAGACAAAAAAGCAAACACTGAGTCAAAAAAGATCAAAATAATTTTCATAGGACAACATGTCATCCTCAGAACATCTTAGAAGGTCCAAGGCTTCTCCTCTTACAGCATTGCTTCTTATTGAACACCATGCCTCAGAGTCTTATATATCTACCAAGAGTGAAGTGAAAGACCAAGTTAGTGAAGCTGTCAGTCCATTTTGAATCAATGTAGGGAAAAAGCTTCCAATTCACTGTCATTAGCAAAAAAGAAGCAGTTACACATGGTTTGTAGTTTCTGAGGCCCTTATATTGCACTTTAGATGATCCCCTCAGAAGCATGATCAATGATATCTTCCATGTGGATGGATGCCTCCTGAGGAACTCTATGCATATGCCAGGTACTCATTACATAAATTTTGCTGGGTGTCTCTGAAACTATAGCTTAATTAATATTTTGTAAGTATGGTAGTGTTCCATTATATCCATATACTATAATTTGTTCAGCCATTCCTCAATTGATGGATACTACCAGTTTCTAGTTCTTTGCCACCATGAAAAGACATGTTATGCATATTTTTTTATACATATGGACACTTTTTGTCATTCTTTGATTCCTTTGGGGTATTATTCTGATAGCGGCATAACTGTGTAAAAGGGTATGCCCAATTTAGTGACTTTCTGATCATAGGTTCAAAGTGCTCTATTGAAGTCTGGACCAATCACACCTCCATATTAATAATCTTGATATCACAAACTGTCTCCAACATCTGTCATTTTCCATTTTTTGTTATTTTTGCCACTTTGATATGCCTGAAGTAAAACCTCATGTTTATTCTTATTTATGTTTCTTTTTTTTTCATTTTTTATTACCGAAACTTAAATATATAAATGAGAAAAGAAAAAAAGCATGACATGTGCACAGTATAATGGAAGAGAGGATTCAAAATATACAGTGATAAAGTCCCACTTTAAGAAAGCCTATATAATAAATGCTATGCATTGTGTTGAGATCTGTCCATCTTTTCTTTACTTTGTTGTTGGTTTTCTTTTGTTCTCTGCTGTGCAGCTTTTACTTTATCTCCCTTTGCCCCCCATAGGGCTACATTTATGTGCAGATATATTTATGTATAGATATCAATATATGTATACATATATATGTATATATATATAATACATATATAGACATATCTTCCCCAATAAATTTTGCTCCTAATCTTTGTGTTTATGTTTGTGCATATCTCTTATTTCCTATCCCTCCTAAATTCTATATTTTACTTCAGTCTATTACCTTGTCCTCCTTTTACTTAACCTATCCCCTCCTCCAAGGATCCTCCCTTATCCTCCCATTCCCATAAATCTAAATACCTGTCTATACCCCTCCGTGTACCTATTCTCTCACCTTCCCCTCCAAAGATACCTCTTTAATCCCTCTCTCCTCACTATGCCCTTGGTATTTTATTTCTTTCTGAATTTAGAAGTCTTTTACATGTACGTGTGTGTGTGTGTGTGTGTTTGTGTGTGTGTGTGTGTGTTGTTTTCTCTTGAACTCATTCCTGACAAAAATAGGTTTCCTGAACTACCAGCTCTCCTTCTCCATCTAAGTCCTCTTTGTCTGTTCTTCCTCTCCCAACTCATTTGTATAAAATAATACTCTTTTTAGCTATTCCTAAATGGTTTTACTATTTAAAGCAATATCATACTCAAGTCTACCTCAATCTTTTTTTTTTCACCATGAAAAAGCATTTTATCAAGTGCATAATGATAAAGTACATGATTACTTTGTTTATAATACTTTGCAGTCACAAAAGATACCGCTATAGATACTGTGGCACGTGAACATACGGGAATATTATCATACTGTAGGAAACAACAAATATGATGAAAACAGAGAAGCATGGAAAAAGTTACATGAACTGATGCAGACGGACATAAAGAGAGCTAAGAAAGCAACACACACAATGACTACAGCGTTATAAATGAGAAAACACAGCCACAAAGCAAATGAAAGTGAATTTTGAAAAATTATAAAAAAAAAAAAGAATGGCTCCAAAGAAGAGAAGTCACCTTCCACCCCTCTGCAGACGTGGGATGTCCATTGGCTAATACAATGCATATATTTTCAGCTTTCTAGATGTATTGATCAGTGGTGTTGATTTTTTTTCTCTCTTTTTTTTTTCCTTTTCTAATTCATTTTAATTTATTAAATTTTTTTGAGTTACATATTTTCTCCCCGTCTTTCCCCTGCCCACCACCCCAAAACAGCCATCCCAGTGTTTCCCCCCTCCCCCAGGCTATTCTCTCCTATGTCACTTTTTGGTAGGGCAGAATGGATCCCCCAACTGCAGTGCCTGTGTATCTCAAGTCCCAGTTGGATGTAGTCAATAATAATAATAATAATAATAATTGCATATATATATATATACAAAGATAGATAGATAGATACACA
>JAQQSU010003143.1:0-14452 GCA_028627135.1 Pseudochirops cupreus | reverse complement strand
ATATATATATATATATATATATATATATATATATATATATATATATATGTATATATATTTACACACACATATACACACACACTCAGCTGGCTATAGAAATCTATCTTAACCAAAAGGGAGATAGGATAGGAAGGGGATAAGAGATATGGGGCCGGGAATGATAAAAGAGGGCAGATTAAGAAAGGCAGTGTTTAGAAGCAAAACAGACTTGTGAGGAGGAACAAGAGAAAAAGAGAAAGAAAAGGATAAACAGAAGAAAATAGGATAGAAGGAAATACACTTACTACTCATAACTGTGAATGTGAATAGGATGAGCTCATCCACAAAATGGAAGTGAGTAGCAGAATGGATTAGAAACCAGCATCCAACAATATGTTGTGTACAAGAGACACACTTGAAACAGAAAAACACACACAGAGTAAAATAAAGGGCTAGAACAGAATCTATTATACTTTAGCTGAAGTAAAAATAAAACAGAGCTAGCAATTACAATCTCAGACAAAGCAAAAGCAACAATAGGCCTAATTAAAAGAGATGATCAAGGAAACTACATTTTGCTAAAATAATGATAATAACGATAATGATAACAAAAACTAAGTAACATCAAAATTTTTGTAGCAAGATTTTCTGATAAAGGCCTCTTATCTCAAATATATAGGAAACTGAGTCAAATTTATAAAAATAAGAAATATTCCCCAAATGATAAATGGTCAAAGGATATAAATAGGCAGTTTTCAGATGAAGAAATCAAAGCTGTCTATAGGGAAAAATTGCTCTAAATAAATCACTATTGATTAGAGAAAGACAAATGAAAACAATTCTGAAGTACCACCTCATACCTGTCAGAAATGACAAATGTTGGAGGAAATGAAGGAAAATATATTTATAATTTGTTGGTGGAATAGTGAACTGGTCCAACCATTGTGCAGAATAATTTGGAACTCTGCTGAAAGGGTTATAAAACTGTGCACACTCTATGACTCAATAACACCACTACTAGGTCTGTATTCCAAAGAAATCAACGGAAAACAAAAAGGACCTATATGTACAAAAATATTTAGAGCAGCTCTTTTTGTGATGGCAAGGAATTTGACATGGAGAGGATGCTCATCAATTAGAGAATGGCTGAAAAATTGTGGCATATGGTTGTGATAGAGTACTATTATGCTATAAATAAATGACAAGGGGGTGGTATCAGGAAAAAAAACAACCACGGCAAGACCTGTATGAACTGATGCAAAGAGAATGAGAAGAGAGAGACTGTTGTGCACAATAACAGTAATGTGGGAATGATAATCAACTATGAAAGAATTGGCTATTTTAATCAATACAATGATACAAGACAATTCCAAAGAACTCATAATGATAAAAATGCTGTCTACCTCCAGAGAGAGAACTGATGAACACTGAGTACAAATTAAAGTATAATTTTCTCACTTTACTTTTTTTGCCTTTTTTTTTGCAATATGGCTAATATGGAAATATGTTTTACAGGATTTCACATTGTATAATTAATATCCTATTGTTTCCCTTCTCAGTAGGTGGTGAAGGGGTGTGAATGATGGAGAAAATCTGGAACTCAAAATTTAAAAAGAAAGCTAAAAATAAATCAACAATATCTTTTTAAAATAAGTAAGCTATTTTCTTATGATTGCCCTGTACTGATTTGAAATACATTGTATAATTTGGCACTCAGAATGTCATTGACAAAAAGCAGTATTAAGTAATTTCCTATAACTGTTGTATTTTGAATTTTATTATGATACAGTACTTGTATACAATGAAAGCATTTATAACTTTAGTTTATTTCATGCATATTTATGATTTTCCCACTCTGGCGACCAGCACTATCTACACAGAAACATATCTGGCCGGTGGGGTATTGCTATTTCTGATTTGCTTCCATGTATCTTGCCTTTTTGTAGTACCTGAATATGCAGGAACTCCACTTGTTCTACTGTCTTCCAAGCTGGTCATCTCAAGTAGGACCAACCCACAACCCCATGCTGATATGTGTATATCTTAGACTCCTAAGAACAATTGCATCATATGTATTACATTGGCTAGTGTGATCATCTGATTAGTGGTATCGCCAGACCCCAAGTGGCCAGTAATTTAAGGTTTCCTTTCAGGCTTTCACAGCAATTATAGTGGTCCCAGGGCACACAGAGTATGTATTTTACATCACCCTGGCTGGCTGGAGTTCCCATACTTTTCCTTTCCAAACCACCTTTGACTTTCTTATCATTTCTCCCTCTACCTTCATTAGGCATCTATTGTTCTCATATTACTTGCTAGTCTTCCAGAGCCTTCTACCTGGTGACCTCTCCAGGTTTCTCTCGTTTCATATTATGTACTGTTTCAGATCTTTCCAACCTTCTACCCCTCACACTGAAAATTTTCTGGTTCTTTTCTAGGTCCTGTTTTATGGCCCACTTTTCAGCTGGATAATCTGAGAAAACTGTCCGTGATAATATATAGTTAACTGTTAATGCATTTATATATAATAATATTTGTATAGTACTTAGCAAAATGCCTGACATATTGTAGGTGTTTAACAAATGCTTATTTCCTTCTTTTTTTTTGGTTTGTTCTGCAGGGGGGAAGGTAGGGCAATTGAGGTTAAGTGACTTCCCCAAGATCACAGAGCTAGTAAGTGTTAAGATACTTAAGTATCTGAGGTCACATTTGAACTCAGGTCCTCCAGACTCCATGGCCAATGCTTTATTCAGTGCACCACCTAGCCACCCCTTATTTCCTTCTTGTATTGCTCCTTCTTTCCGGCAATATGACTTCTTTTGTGGGTTTGCTTTCTTCAGTCACTTTACAACAGTAGGCATTTAAGAAGTCTTGAGACTGAACTTGGAGATGAATTTCTCCAATCATTATCAATGGGTATATTACTTAAAGTGCTTTTCTGGCTTGAAGAACCTACCAGAACTTTCTCTTGGTGACCTTTAGTAGAATGTAGGCTGTTTGAGGACAAGGACAATTTTTCAATCTTGTTGTAGAAATACTTCATAACATAAATATCTTCTACCTATTAGATTAGTTTAGAAAATGTGTGTTGAATTGAATTGACTATCATGGGTGGCTGTTATAACACAGGAAGAAGGATAGCAGTAGAGACATCCATAAATTCATAGGAGATTGAATTTAAGAAAAGAATGAGCAATAAGCCTCAGAATGCCAAAGGCTGCATTATGAATGCACAAAGCATGTAGAACGAGCAAAGTAAACTAGAAATTCTAATGAAAGAAGAGCTATTTGACCTCATTGGTGTCACTGCAACTTGTAAAGGGAGAATTTTATTCATCAAGGGTATATAAGAGGATGGTAGGATTAGTACTATATATTAAGAAGCTATATGAAATCTAAACATAAATACATATAAAATGTAACATAAATAAATATAATAAAATATAAATATAAAATGCAATCTAGGAACCAGAGGAGGTAGAACATTTGGATGAAAATCAACATGAGCAGAAAGAGAAACGCTATTGTTATTGGAGACACCTGGATCATTTGGACATAAAAAAGAATTAGATGCGGAGTTTGGGAAATATGACACAAACCTGGCAGAGAGCCATGTTAGAGTAGCGATGGGGGACTTCACTTACTTGGGCATCTCCTGATGCTCCTTGTCTGCCTAAAGCAGAGAAATCAACAATTATTTGACTTACCTTAATGTTAATTTCATCTTTCAAAAGATGAATGAGCCAAGAAAGGAAAGGTAGGTGGCACAGTGGATAGAATGTCGAGCTTAGAATCAGGAAGACTCATCATCCTCTGTTCAAATCTGACCTGAGATACTTCTTACGTGTGTAACCCTTGGGCGAGTCACTTAACCCTGTTTGTCTCAATTTCTTATCTGTGAAATGAGCTAGACAAGGAAATGTCAACCTAATCCTGTATCTTTGTCAAGAAATCCACAAATGGGATCATGAAGAATTAGAAATAGCTCATCAGCTATGGACTTGCTGTATCTTCTCCCTCCTCAAAAGTCTATTTTGCTTCTGATCATTGTCTTTCTTAATCCATTCTTCCTTTTATCTGTCCCATGCTCTCTCCCACCCCCAACCCATCTCTTATCCTCTTCCCATCCTATTTCCCTTTCAAATAAGATAGATTTCTATATCCAGCTGAATGTGTATGGCAAAGTCACTATCAGTCAATAGCATGATAACGGAGCCAAAAATATCTACCACAGTCTTTGACTATAGTACTCAAGGCATACTTTCCTGACGTAGGGAGGTGATAGTAGCATTGTACTAGTTCGTGTAACACTATACTTCTCTAGTCAGACCCCATTCTGATTATCATATTTAGTTCTAGCTTCCATATTTAGAAGGATGTGTATAAGTGGTATAATATCCAAGAGAGGGTAAACACAGTGGTAAGTGGACTTCATATCATTCTGTATGATCTGCTAAAGGAAAAGGAGTGGTGACTTAGGGCAGGATATGCGATCTGTTTAAGTATCTGTAACATGGAGCAGGAATTAGAATTCGGTGGCAGAACTAGGAATCTTGCATGGGTGGAAGTTGCAAAGAAGCAGATTTAGGCTCTGTTTCAGGAAAAACTTCCCAGCAATTAGAGCTGTCCAAGTAGATTCTCTCTTCTCCCATCTCTCTTCTTCCCCCCACCCTCTCTCTTTCTCTCTCTTCTTTCCTCTCTCTCTGTCTCTTGTCTCTATCTCTCTTCTCTCCTCTGTGTGTGTGTGTGTGTGTATGTGTGTGTGTGTGTGTGGATAAACAAATATAAATAGATATGTATAGATCTATGTACCTATTATTGTAGGGTTAATGGAATATAAGTTCTTCTCTGTCCCTTAATAGGCCTATGTGACTACCTGTGTTCCTTTTTCCCTTGGAACACGGGCCATGTTCCCAAGTCTAAAGGTACACAAAGGTGTTTCAATCACGGGTGTCTCGTTGCTTTGAACTGTTGCGCAGCTCACAGTTGTGACACATCCTGAGTCACATAGAGCCCATCAGGTGAAAACTATATATACTCAGGGAGACTTATATTGCCTTGGGGGAGGAACTTGCCTAAAGAGGAGCTTACTTAGGGGGAAGTTTGTTTACACTGAGGTTTGTTTGCAGGAAGACTTTCACACCTTTTGGTACTAAGCCAATTAGGCACTGAGTCATGTGAGTTGTGATGTCTTCTGGCTCTGAGCCTATTAGTTGAAAGCTATATATACTGGTAGGTTAGTATTTTATTTTAGGACTCACTCATGGGAAGAGTGCTTCTTTGTGATTTGGCCAGATGAGACTGTGGGGAACTGCTGTTAAGGAGCTCCCCAGCTTTATGAACCCAGATGTTGGTGCTCTTTTGTCTGGTGATTAGGTATCTATTACTTTGTTTAGACAGTTGGAGCCCTGTCGATTAGATTCTTTCTTGGATACTCCCTTCTTTCTACTTCTCTGTCTGCATTGTTTAATTAAAGTAAGATTGCTGACCCCTTTGAATCTGTCTTTCCTTTAGAAAATCAGATCAAACAACCTGTGCTAGCAGCCCACCCTGTGCGCTAGTGTGGTTGCTAATACAATTATGTATATAATATATGAGTATAGAAAGATATAGATAATACATGGACACACACATATAAACATATAGAATATATCATATGCTATTATCACATAATTTATTATATGTTAAAGGCTAGACTATATGTACATGCATTCACATGTATGTATATATGTACATACATACATATATATATTCTGTGAGAGTATATAAGTTTATAAATGTACAATATATCCATATTGTATATAAGTTTGTAAATATATAATATATACACATATATATTCATTTTACCAAACACACACATATATATACATATGCCTCGCTAAGCATTCTTTTTACCAAATATTGTATATGTGTACATATATGTTTATATAATGACACATATATATACATATAAACACACATGTGCATGTGAGTGAGTGAGTGAATGAGTGTTTGTGTGTGTGTGTGTGTGTGTGTGTGTGTGTGTGTGTGTGTGTATTTGGTAAAAGAATTCTAAGCCAGGCAAGAGTTAGCTGATATGTCCTTTGGATCATCTTTCAGTTCTGAGATCCTGTGATTCTGTGAATAGCTTTCATTCCACAATGAGGATTTTGGACAGGACTCTTCTACATAGAGTATATATTTCAAGAGTTGAAGTCTGGAGGTAATGATTGAGCCCAAAGGAGTGACTTTATTGGTATGATTTTCATAGAACATGAATGATGCTAGTGTGGAAGAGATTCTTTGGGGCAGGCTACATTTTTGACTCCTCCCCTCAAATGGACACTAATGGGTATGAGTCTAAATTATAACTTCATAACCTCACCCACAATCCTATCAGAAATGAACCTGGATTGTTAGAATTTCATCTTATGTGCAGCAAAATTGGCTTATGCTGGTTTAATTATAATTCATTGACCAAAGGATTTTGACTATCTCTCCTTTTGCTTTCTCGGAGACTTTAATCCCTTTATCCCAATGAGCTATTTTATTATAGCTTATTTCTGTTTTGATCATCTGTATCTATAATTAGTGCCTATTAAGGTAAAATGCTAACTTAGCATTCCACCTCCGCCTTGTTGTAAGTGTGGGTGGGATTCAGCAATTGCTCTAAGACATTCAAAGAGTTTTTGGAAATGGGAGATTGTGTGTGTCTGCAATCTGGGTGCCACAAGATACCTTTGTACAAAGTCATAGGGTGGAAAAAAAAATAAAGCAGTTGAATGAACACTCATGAGCATACCTGAGAATGAACTATAGCTTTGTCAATAACCTATACAATTCAAATGTCATATCATGGGTTTAAGTTCCCCCTGAAAGAAAACCTATCTTTTTTTATATCAGTATTCTTCCAGTGATGATCTATGACTGTGCAACACAAAACATTAAAATCCCTGAAAAACTGAAGTCATAGGTCCATTCATCTTCCCCTAAAAAGAAATGGAGAGAAGCATAGCAGGCAGGAGTAGGCTGCAATATATCTGTCTGCCTACCAAGTGTAACACACTGGAATCACCAAAGAATTAAAGCTATGGGTCACTCACAGGGAAATGGAAAGATGTATGGCTGATAAAGGGAGACAGAAGTTATGAGCTATGCACAGAAGTGGTATAAAAAATTTTTTTAAATATGTTAATGGGAAAAGGTAGTAGCCCAGTCATATAACAAGAGAAAGGGATAACAAATGGATAGCACAAGTGCTTTGAGTCAACATATGATATCTAAAGGTCTAGGACAGGGGTTCTTCACTTTTGTTGTAGCATGAACTCCATTAGTCTTTGACAAATGTACTTATACTGAAATGTAGATATCAAAGTATTTTTAAAAAAAGCAAATTCCTTGGTCTTAAGTAAGAATCCCTGATCTAAGGAAACCTTGATCCAAGATCATATAGCCAGCCAGTAGCCCATTGGCTGGGCCCAGGGAAGATCTATGGAAGTTGCACAGGATGGAATGGCATGCTTACTCTGTGATCTTAAGCCTTTGAGCTTGCACCCATATCAATAAGCACATAGGTCCAAAAGTGCAAAAAACATATGGAAATTTTAAAACATATGGGTGAAACTCCAATGTTGATGTGGGGTGGTGGGAGTGGGGGGATCACATTTATTTTGTGCTTATGAAGTGCTTTCTGTTGTGTGATACAGTTAGCTCACTGGGTTAGAATATGGGGTCAATGAAAATAAGCTGAGAGGTTGAATCCCCATATAGATCAGTTCATTCTGCTCAGAGAAAAACTCTGTTTCAATGGCTACATACTCCACAGCATGAAGAGGCCACTAAGTCCACACCAAGATGGTGAGCTCCTGGGAACAGGGCCCCCAGGCTGCTTAAGAAGTGGCAAAGGCCAAGATTCCCATGTGGATCACTAGTAGCATCAGATTGGGAATGGTTGATGCACTTCTGGTCTGGGAGAGATAGATAGACACAGTCTCAAAAGCAAAGGAAAACATAAACAAAGAGCAGCATATTTATTTAACTTCAACATTACAATATAAAATAGAACAGAATTGTTGGGAATCCATTTTGCACCAGGTACAGATAATGTTTGCTGTGTCCCCTTAATTTGCTATTTGAATATTTATGTTGCTTTGGTCTTAACCTGGATGCATTAAATAATTCATTTACCAAACATTTATTAAGCGACTTCTGGACAATGCTGTAGGTGCACAAACATTTCAGATGATAAATTTAGATTAGACCAAATTCCTGACCTTAAGGAGATTACAATCCACAAAGCATAGCTTTATGTAAGTTCATTATGAGAAACAAATTGTTCTCTGAGGTGCAGAATCCAAACAAGGTAGCAGCGGCTATGTCAGGGGCTAGCTAGATCATGATTGTAACAAAAGTACTTCCTAGCTGTGTGACCTTGCACAAGTCACTTAACCCTGTTTGCCTCAGCTATCTCATCAGCAAAATGAACTGGAGAAGGAAATGGCAAATCATTTCTCTATCTTTGCCTGGAAAACCCCAAATGGGGTCATGAAGAGCTGGACATGACTCTCCCATGCTCAGTTATTCATCAAGTAGAATTCTGAGGAACTGAATTTTCCATCATTGCCTTAGTACTTCTGACCCAGTAGCCCAAAATATGCATTCTGAACCTACTGCCATGCATTGCCTTTGGGAAATGAATCTGGAAGAAATAGAGAGGACAAAGATATGCCCTAAATTCTCCAGCATTCTTGTGTCCCCTGTCACTGACTGGCTGGACTGTGAATCAGTTTAATTCAGCCAGTGCAACTTCACAACTAATTAAAATCATATCCAGTTTATTAGTCTATAAATAATAAAGCTAACATTTTTTACGACTTTATGGTTTACAAAAAGATATATATATATCTATATACCTAGATCAGCAGTTCTCAATCTGTGGGTCATAACTCCTTTGGGGGCCAAATGACCCTTTCACAGGGGTCACAGGGGTTGCCTAAGACCATCAGAAAACACATATTTCCGATGGTCTTAGGAACCAAAACACTGCTCCTTTATCCATCTCCAGGTGGGTACGCCCACATATGAATATTAAAGGGTCGTGGCATTAGGAAGGTTGAGAACCACTGACCTAGATAGATATGAATATGCATAATGTATATGTATATTGTATTTCTCTATCTATCTATTTATCTGTCAAACTCTATTTGAGCATCATAACAACCCTGTGAGATAGGAGCTATTATTATCAATATTTTAAGATGAAAAGAAACCAAATAAAGGCAGACAGAATTTAAATGACTTGCCCTGGGTCACAGAGCTAGCAAGATTGAGGCAGGATTCAAAGTGGTCTAACCTGACTCTAAGACATTATGCCATTTACTATATCACCTACTTACTTGAATCTGAATGAGAATACTTTTGAGGGATCTAGACTAATATAGTTAGTCTAACAAGACATGTCCCCCTGTATCCTAGGAGCTTACGGCTGAACATAAAGATGAAAAAAAGGTATTACAAGGAGATCCTCTTGCAAACATTGATAGCTTGAGCCTCTGTTATGTCCCCAGCGACAAGAGTTTCAGTAAAGAAACTATCACAAGAAATATCCAGATGAAAAGTGAAAAAATTTAGTCAGTCATTCAGAGATTTTTCCCTAGACTAGGGGGAACTGCTTGAGAGCTGCTTGCAGAGTAGGTCAAGGATGAGAAAAATAGTTAATAGTAGAGTTGAGCTGGAATGCCAGCTGCTTACAAGTAAAACCTAAAACTGATACTTGGAGTAGCCATTATATAATAGTTCCTATCCCAGACTACAATAGGGATGATTCTGATCATAGGGGTACATGTTGTTTGCCTCAATAGAATGAGGCAGCAACTGTTTTGGAGTTTTGCATCCTCGAATGTCTAGCATAGCTCCCAGTATGTGGCAGGCACGTCATAAATGCTTGTTGAATCTAGTCCAAACATTTGCTCACAGAAGATCATCTTAATAACTTTTTAATGATCCCAAATTAAATTAGACTTCTTGGAAGAAAAATGGCTCAAGGAATTTTTAGCTACAAATTTTTGAGGCAGACATTAAAAAAAAATCATAATTTTTTTAATACCACTAAGACAAGTAAACAGAGACAAATTAAATGGTTATCTGTTATCCAGAGTATAATTAGCTAGTACACTTGATGCGCTTAAACTAGCATGATTAATCTGTGTAGGAGCAGAAAAGTAGAATCTTGGAAGCTCTACTCTAGGGCATATCATGTGACATCCTTACTATCCTCTCAAAAGAGAGTGTCCTAGACTATCACCTGAAGTCCACTCTCTTTAATTCAGATTGGCTCTAAACTATTTCCAAGACATCAATGTCCTTAACTGAGGCATTGAAAAAGTTAACACATCTCATTGGACAGAGTGCCAAGAAAACTAGGTTCAAGTCTTGACTCTTCATTAATTAGATGAATATCTTTGAGGTCACATTGCTTCCCTTGATCTCGTTTCCCTCATACAGGAAAGGAGGAAATTAGAATGGATGAGGCAGTTTGGTAGAGTACAAAATGCACTCCTAGTGAAATTGGAACCCCCAGGACAGATGTCTGACTCTACTATTTAATAGTTGTAGGATTTTGCCAAAGTTACCTATAAACCCTGAGCCTCAGTTCACTTATCAGGCAAATTGGGAACAATAATACTTTCACTACCTTCCAGGGTGTTTGTGAAGACTAAAAGAGACAAAGTATGTAAAGTACTTCATAGATCACAGAGTGCTGTATAAATGTAAACTATTATTATTTAAGGTCCCTTCCAGTCCTAGAGTACTTTAAGGGTAAATGAATAATGTAAAAATATTCCAAAGGGAATATTTAAGAGAACAAACTATTTTAAGTACTTAAGACCTATTTACACATGAATAATTGATATGTTAATTACAAATTGAGGACTCATAGAATTTTAAAACTGCAAGAGACATTAGAGTTCATTGAATCCACCCTTCTCATCTTTCAGATGGAAAAACTGAGGCTCCCAGCAGTTGAGAGACTTCCTCAGATAAGAGGCAGATCTAGGATAAGAAACCAGGCCTCCTAACTCTGTTCCCCAGGCTCTTTCTCTACTACTTACTACAGTGGATCAATGATCTCATTGCTCATCGATGTGGACAAAATACAGATTACGAAACATCCACATCTTTCCATCCTGTTCAACTCTTGGCCAAGTCTTCTCATAGATCCTCCATAGTGGGTCCACTCAAATGTGCAAGAGATCTTCCTTCTGGTCTTTTAATATGCCATGGACAATATGCATAAGGGTTGCCCATACCTCTTGCTATATGACCAGACAATCTCTTATGTGTCTAAATTCAACTCAATATTCAGCAAGCATCTACTATATATAAGGCAGTAGAGTTGGTTCTGCAGATATAGAGAAAAGCAGAAATACTATCTTCCCTCAAAGAGTTTTGTTTTGTTTTTGAGGAGATAAGTAAGTTCAGTCAGATAAGTAAGTTCAAGATAATGGGCAAAGAAAAAGAACACAAACAACTGAGGGAAGCAGGAAAGAGTTCATGCACAATGTGGTACCTGTCCTGAGCCATGAGGGGAGATAAGGATTCTAACAGGCCACTACAAGGAGGAAACACATTCCAGATATGGGATATAGCCCACATGCAGGGATGGGAGGCAGAATTTGGTTTAGAAAATAATGTTTAGGCTAGTTTGACCAGAAAATAGAATGCATAAAGGAGAAAAATAGGAAATAAATATGGAAAGGTAATGGAATTCAGATGGGATCAGGGCTTCAAATACTAGGTTGATACTTTTATTATCATCCATTTTGGATTTTATCTCAGAGACAACAGGATAACAAGATATTTGTGTGGGGCAATGACATGATCAGACTATGTCTTAGGAAGATTATTTAGGAGTGAAATTGAAGGGGGAGAGATGGGAAATTAAACAACCAATCAAGCAGCTCTTGTTTTAGTAGAGGTGAGCAGGGATGAGGGCCTGATGTAGGGTTGTGACCATATGAGTCAAAAGAAGAGGAGAGCTGTTGAAAAATTAGAACTGACAAGACCTACCAACTAGTTGGATATGGGTAGCAGGGAGAGGATGAGGGAGTGTGAAGAATGACTCTGGGGTTGGGAACTAGAAGAATAATGGTATTTTGATACCATCATCACCTGAAATGGAAAATTCAAAAGATGGGTGGAAGAGAATGAGTTTTTTTTTAAAGTTTATTTATTTTTAGTTTTCAACATTCACTTCCATAAGTTTTAAATTTTCTCCCTCTCCCTCCCCAAGATGGCATGCAATCTGATATAGATGCTGCATATACATTCCTATTTAACATATTTTCACATTAGTCATGTTGTGTAGAAGAATTAGAACGAATAGGAGGAACCATGAGAAAGAAAAACAAACACACAAACAAACAAAAAGAAAATAGTCTGCTTCACTTTGCATTCAGGCTCCATATAGTTCTTTGCCTGGATGTGGATGGCATTTTCCATTGTGAGTCCTTTGGAATTGTTTTAGGTCCTAGCATTACAGAGAAGGGTGACAGTGAGTTCTTTCCTGAAAATACTGAACTTGAGATGCTGATGGGATATCCAAGTACAGTTTTGAATCAGGTAGTAAGTGATGTGGGACTCTAATTTGTGGGACAAATTGGTGCTATGCTTCTAGATTTGTGGGTCATCTGCTAAGAGATGATATTTGAACCCCTTGGAACAGATGAGATTCCCAAAGGAAAGACTATGGAGAAAGTAGAGAGGAGGGCCCAAGAGAAAATCCTTAGGGACACCTATGCTTAATAGGTGAGTGATAAGCCATCAAAGAAACAGAAATGTTGGTCAGGAAGAACAGAGGAGAGCCAAGAGAAAACAGCATCATTAAAGCCAAGAGCAGAGAAAGTATACAGGAGGAGGTAATAGTTCACAGTGTCAAAAGCTAAAGGGGGGCAATTGATGGTAGATGATGGACAGAATAGAAGGTTGCGAAAAATTTGAGGGCATTAGTAAAACTGTTGATCTTGTTAAAGGGGAAAGACCACCTTCTCTTAAGGGAATGTGGGAAATGCAATGGGGGAAAGGAATGAGGGGAAATGGGCAAAGGTTGTGAGTTTTAGTGTGGAATAAAAGAGGCATGTGACTTTAAAGTAGTAGAATGGATTCTCTGCTGAGAAATTAGGGTAAAAGCTTAAGGCTTTAAGAAGGAAGGGAAATTTTCAAGAAAACACTGAACAAAATATGATAGAGGGCCATCAGTTGTCACTTCGCTATGTGACCAGCTTATCTCCTTGATGATATCTTTTATGCCATTTTTCTTGTGCAAGTTCATTGGTAATATGTTGTAACTTATTTACATTCATTAAACATCATTTCTCTTTTATGCCTGCAAATTTTATTATTGTGAACTTGTGATTCATTATTGTGACATTATGCTGTTGTCTCCATGGCTGCCTCTACCAGTGAATCTATTATGATCTTAATGTATGCTTGGAAACACTTTAAGGCTGAATCTTGGTTGACTGATTCAAATGGCTTTACAGGATCTGTGTATGATAAACACAATGGATTTTCGACTCATCAGCACTTTACTGTCAATTCTGTGACTATAAAATATAGTTCATTGTTGTTGTTTTTTGAAACATATGATATAGTTCACTGTTGTTGTTTTGAAAGTTAGCCCATTTCCTTCTAGTATTTTCACCAAAAATTGTCAATACGTATATAGATAAGAGACTTCCTAAAGACTTAATAAAAATAAGAAATTAGGCATATTGGCTGGTCATTCATGCCATCTCTCAATTGTCTTTTTTCAGTACTAATATCATCTGTTATTTTTTACTGAGCATTTACTATTTCTCCCGTTTTCAGAGGTTTTTTTTAATAAATTAATTTATTTATTTTCTTGTTTACATCATTCATTTCCACAAGATTTTGAGTTACAAATTTTCTCCCCATCTTTCCCCTACTCAACACCTCAAAACAGCCATCCCACTGTATAGCCCCTCCCCCAGTCTGCTCTCTCCTATGTCCTCCCCTTCGCCCCCCCTGACTTTCTGGTAGGGCAGGATGGATCTACCTATCCCGTTGCCTGTATATTTTAATTCCCAGTTGGATGTAGTTAATAATAATAATACATACATATATATTTTTGACATTTTATTATAGAACTTTAAATTCTAGATTCTTTCCCTTTCTCCTTCATCACCCACCCTGACTGGAAGGACAAGCAATTCAATACAGGCTGTACATGTGTAATTACGCAGAACATCTCCACAGTGGACATATTGTGAGAGACTGATTATATGTCCCTCCTTCCTCTCCCTACCCCGCCTTGTTCTATTCTCTGCCCTGTCCCTGTCCCTTTACAGAAATGTGTGCTTCTAGCAACCCACCCCTCTATCCTGCCTTCCCCTCCATCATCCCACCTCTCATCCCCAACCCCCCTACTCTCCTGTGTGGCAAGATACCCAGTTTAGAGTTTATGTCATTCCTT
>JAQQSU010003142.1:0-14453 GCA_028627135.1 Pseudochirops cupreus | reverse complement strand
GGTTGTTTATTCGTCCACTGCTACATCTCGACAACTCTCTCTCACTTCCGTGTGAGCAGCAATTTAAAACAATCAGCAAGCAATCACAACTACATATAACACATATCACCTTATATGGATTAGCCACTCACTATTACAATCTCAAACCATCACCTTATATGGATTATTCAGCACATTACAAGCAGGCTCTGAGCAACACCCATCCCCCTGCCCCCAACAGTTTGAAACTCATATCTCTACCTGGTTTGTATGATTGTTCTTGTTAGCACATCATGCTATTTTTATAGAAAAGACTTTGCCTTTTATAACTGAACAAGACGGGCTTGAAACCCATGGAGTCCTCCATTTTAATTCCTCTTAGCTTTTTACAACTTTGTCTATTGACTTTCAAATCAAGAAACCAATATTTCATTAAAACCCTACTTTCCCAAGCTATAGAGTTAATTTCGAGCCAGGGAATTCTCTTCATTAATCTGCATAAAACTGCACTGGCTATTTCTAGTTCCAATATAGGAAGAAGTTTGTGGAAAACATACCAGACCACTCTCAGCCTGGTTATCTAGACAAAAGAATCTGTCTCCACCCAAGTTTTCAAACTACATGACAGACTTCCCTACTTTAGATTAAGTTACTTGCAAGTTTGTGTGAGGACTGACCAGCGTTGAGGTTTAGGGCTTTAGGGGTGCTCGAGACCCCAAAATATCAACACACCAGAGCCTGCCAAATGAATTGAACTCAAGTCTTCTCTCAGCCAAAGTAAAGCAAAGTTTATTAAAGAGTTTCCATAATGGACAGATTCTTTTATTTTTATTTTTTGCTTTTTCGAGGGCAATTGGGGTTAAGTGACTTGCCTAGTCACATGGCTAGTAAGTGTGTCAAGTGTCTGAGGCTGGATTTGAACTCAGGTCCTCCTGGCTCCGGTGCCTGTGCTCTATTCACTCCACCACTTAGCTGCCCCTAATGGGCAAATTCTTAAGGAGCCTAAGTATTTGTGAAGCTTATATTGACAAGCAGGCTGGAATAATCTGACCCAGAGTGAGTCTGCACTATGTCAATCTCAGCCCCTTTATGGAGGCAAGATGGATCTTATATACAGAAAGATTGTGGTAGGGACCTAGGGGTGGCCTAGAGGAGGAGTTTAGGGAGAGTCTTAAGGAGAAGTCTAAGGAGGATCTTGAGGTCAGACTCCAGGAATGGGATTAAAGGTGGAAAATAGCTGAAGGCTACCTAGAGGTGACTGACAACAGAGGTTTAGGCTAGTTTAAGGGTAACAGATTTGGGTATAGATATTTTGATAGGATCAAGGGCAGGGAGTAGCTGGACAATGAAGGGCTAGGCTAGTTTAAGAGTAACAGAGATTTGGGCCTAGAATAATGAAAGTCTTATGGCCTCAGACAAATGCCTCATCAAGTGGGAAGATTAAAGGGGTTCCCAGAGCCTGTACTCCATCTGCCAGGATAAAGAGCTAGGCCAAATAGCCCAATCTTATATTTACATCTTATTATAGTAACTCAGAGATGTTCTTGTATCAATCTATTATTTAATAAGTTTCGTATTGTGCCTGTAAAATTTCTTGATTATAGAAATTTTCTATTTTCTGTGAAAGAAGAATAAAGACATAACTATACGGTAAGGGAAGAATCTTCCTTAACTTCATGTTAATTCCAGGCAAAAGTTTTGTCGATGGCTATTTACACTGGGACAGACTTCATTCAGCCAGATAGGATATCCTCTCTCTCTCTTTTTTTTCCTCTCCCAATTCCCCTCCAACTTTCCGGTAGGACAAGATGGATCTCCTTGCCCTTGTGCCTGTATATCTTATTTCCCAGTTGCATGTAATAATAATAATAATAATAATAATAATAATAATAATAATAATAATAAATAATAATATATTTTTTAAACATTTGATTTTAAAACTTTGAGTTCCAGATTTTTCCCTTCCTCCCTGGTCACTCACCCTTACTGGGAAGATAAGCAATTCAATATAGGTTGTATGTGTGTAGCTATGCAAAACATTTCAATAATGGATATATTGTGAAAGACTGACTATATTTCCCTCCATCCTATCCAGCTTCCCACTTGTTCTATTTTCTACTTTGACCCTGTGTGTGCTTCTAACTACTCTTCCCCCAACTTGCCCTCCCCTCCATCATCCCCCCTCTCATCCCCTTCCCCCCTACTCTCCTGTAGAGTGAGATACCCTATTTAGTGTGTATGTCATTCCCTCCCTAAGCCAAATTCAGTGAGAATAAGGTTGACCCAGACCCATTTGCATTCCTGTTCTTCCCCTTCGTTGTAGCAGTTTTCCCTTGCCTCTTCTATATGAAATAATTTACCCCATTCTGTCTCTCCCCATCTCCTTTCATTATATTCCTCTCTCATCTCTCAATTTCACCTTTTAAGTATTGTCTCTTCCTATTCAATTCATTCTGTGCTCTCTGTCTATGTATACCTATACACATATATACACATACTCACATATACCCTCCTATATGGACATATATATGTATGCATACATATATATACATTTATAGAGAAAAGTTTCATAAGTTACAATTATCATTTTTCCATGTAGGCATGTAAATAGTTCAACTTTGATAAGTTTCTTATTATTTTTTTTCCCTGTTTACCTTCTCATGCTTCCCTTGCTTCTTGTAACTGAATGTCAAATTTTCTATTCAATTCTGGTTTTTTCATCAAAAATGCTTGCAAGTCCTCCACCTCATTGAATAACCATATTTTCTCCTGAAACGTTATACTCAATTTTGCTGAGTAGGTGATTTTTGGTTTTAATACTAGCTTCTTTGACCTCCGGAATATCATATTCCAAGTCCTTCAATCCCTCACTGTAGAAGCTGCCAGATCCTGTGTTATCCTGATTGTGTTTTCCCAATATTCAAATTGTTTCTTCTTGGCTGCATGTACTATTTTCTCCTTGATCTAGGAACTCTGGAACCTGGCTATAATATTCCTAGGAGTTTTCTTTTTGGGATCTTTTTCAAGAGGTGATTGGTGAATTTTTTGAACCTCTATTTTGCCCTCTGCTTCTAAAACATCAGGGCAATTTTCCTTGAGAATTTCTTGAAGGATGATTTCCAGGTTCTTTTTTTGATCTTGGCTTTCAGGTACTCCAATAATTTTTAAATTATCTTTCCTGAATCTATTTTCCAGGTCAGTTCTTTTTCCAATGAAATATTTCACATTGCTTTCTATTTTTTCATTTGTTTGTATCTGTTTAATAGTATCTTGATTTCTCATAAAGTCATTAGCTTTTATTTGCTCCAATCTAATTCTGAAGGAATTATTCTCTTCAGTGAGCTTTTGAGATTCTTTTTCCATCTGGCAAATTTGGTTTTTTAAGGCAGTCTTCTCCTCATTGGCTTTTTGGGCCTCTTTTGCCATTTGAGTTAGTCTATTTTTTAAGGTGTTAGTTTCTTCAGTCAAGTTGTTGACTCACTTTTCATGATTTTCTTGCACCATTCACATTTCTCTTCCCAGTTTTTCCTCCACTTCTCTTATTTGGTTTTCAAAATCCTTCTTAAGCTCCCCTATGGCCAGTAACAAGTTCATATTTTTCTTGGAAGCTTTTGGTGCAGGTATTCTGACTGTGTTGTCTTCCTCTTGTTCCATGCTTTGATCCTTTTTGTCCCCCCAAAAAGGAATCTAAAGTTGGATTGCTGTGCTTGCTTTGCTTCCTTTGCTTGCTCCTGTTGCCAGTCAATTACTTGACTTTTGAGCTTTTTGCCACAATAAAATTCTGCTTCTAGAGAGGAGAGCTTTATCCCAAATTGCCGATGTTTTTGCAGCTGCCAGAGCTATTAGTTGGGTGCCCTCTCTGAAGCCTCCAAAGGCTCTGGCACCTGGTCACACACACTAGTACTTCACACCCAAGACAACAATCCAGATCCAAGCAGGTTAAAGCAAGAGCAATTACCCCTCAGAATGATTGCTTGGTCCCCCTACAATCTGCAGGCCAGGAGCTCTGAAGCAGCCGCATGGAGGCGGCTGCATGGCCAATGCACCTAAACTGCTTCTCCCTTCCAGGGGCAGAGGCCTGACCACACTCTTGGTCCCCCTGTTCCCAAAGTCCACACTGACCTTTTACTTTGCCTTTGGCATTTATGGGTTGATAATTCTGGAAATGGCCACAGCTGCTGGTGATCCACTCTTCCAAAGTCCCTACAGCCATGGCTGATTGGGGCTGCCCTAAAACTGTGGGCTCACACGGGGCTGGGCTTGGCTCCCAGAGTGCTGTGATGGACCCTTCCTGTGGGCTTGCCAGGCTGCCTTCAGTGGGAGATTTGTTACTCTCTGTCACTTTGTGGGTTCTGTAGCTCTAAAGTTTGTTCAGAGTCATATTTTACAGGTATTTGAGGTGATTATGGGGGAGCTCATGGAGTTTTCCTGCTTCTGTGCTGCCATCTTGGCTCCCTCCCTCTCTCTTTTTTTTTCTTTACTGTCTTTTAAAAAATACTATTTTATATTTTTCCTCAGTTACCTCTCAAGAAAAAAACTTAGCCTTCATTTTTACAGACTTTTGAGTTCCAAGTTTTTCTCTCTCTCTCTCTTCCTCTTTTCTGAAAATAGTCAATAGTTTGATATAGTACATATATGTGATATTATGTAAAACATATTTCTGTATTAGTCACAATTGTAAAAGAAGATACAGATCAAAATTAAAAAACCATGAGAAAGAATAAAGTAAGTAAGAATATATGCTTTTATCTGCATTCAGAGTCTATCAGTTCTTTATCTGGATATGGATAGCAATTTTTTCTAGTAGTCCTGCATATTTGTCTTCCATCATTGTGTTGCTGAAAGAAGCTGAGTAATTCATGGTTGATCATCATACCATGTTGTAGATACTTTGTACAATGTTTTCTTGATTCTGCTCATTGTATTTTGCATCAAGTTATGAAAGTCTTTCTAGGTTTTTCTGAAATCTGCCTGTTTATCATTTCTTATTGCACAATAACATTCTGTTACATTCATATACCACAGCTTGTTCAGCCATTCCTTAATTGATGGGCATCTCCTCAACTGCCAATATTTTGCCACCAGGAAAAGGGCTGCTATAAATGTTTTTGCACACTTGGTCCTTTTCCATTTTTTAACATCTCCTTGGAACACAGACCTAGTATTTGTATTCCTGGATCCAAGGATTTGCACAATTTTGTTGCCTTTTGGGGATAGTTCCAAATTGTTCTCCAGAAAGGTTGGGCCACTTCTGCTTATTCCACCATCTTGGCTCCTGCAAGTGTCTCAAACAGCAAATTTCTCTTATAGTCTAGATCTTGTTAGATTAAGAATTGTACTCTTTAAAAAAGTGAAGGGGTTAGGAAGTTCTTAGGTCATTCTATCAGTCCTTCTGACCATGTCTTCTAATATTCCAAAGCACTGTTTTGCCTACATTTAAGAAGTTTTATCTAAAATTATTTGTATCATTTGTGAAAATTGTGAGATTTGTTAACTAAGGTATTTGGAATTATTGTTATAATGTTAGAACCTATTAAATACTTACATAGGTATTTTAAATTGTATGAAGAAAAGACCTTGCAAAATTTTCCTTTTTAAACCCTACAAGGGTTCTTAGATCCATCTAGTCATAAATTCTTATCAACTGTGTGTGAGAGTTTTCTGTGCTGTGGATTTCCTTCTCATTAATTCCTTCCACAGGTATCATTGGCTGGTACAAATGAATAGAGGTGGAAACAAAATGCCAAGTTTAGTAGCAGCTAGCAAGTCTAATTTGCTAAGTAGAATGTAGAATATGGCAAGATGAATAATGTGAAAAGAAAACTAAAGGTAAGTTGGGGAAAAATTGGAGAAGGCAAGGTAATGGATTGTAAAGCCAATCATGAGCAGCTCTCCTATGAGGACTGCTGCTGTAAACAACTTTAAGGATCTAATCATGCGGTAGAGTGAACTCTATTTATTCAGCAGTAAACTAAAGCATAACATTCACAACAACATAACAACTTATTACTAAGGTGGCCACATAGTCTTAAACAAAACATATCATTCAGTAAATTACAATCTCCTTAGTCAATGCAGAACACCCAAGTAAAGTCCTCTTTCATCTTAACTTGAGTAGGCTGACTTCAGTTGTATGAAGGACACACAACTACAAAGAATTCTGATGTTATTTCAATGTCTTTTCATGGAATAAAGATAGCCTTGGAGTTTTCTAGGCTATGTCAGCAAGCTCTGGAAAACTCTGTGATCCAGAAGGACGATGGTCCAAGTGACATACAAGATCTTGCTTTCCAAGATCCAACTAAGAAACTATTTTCAAGAAACAGACAAGCTAATTATAGTGAAGATCATCACCAAAAAAGACTAGCAATCAAACAGTGAATTCTTTGGCTCAGGTTCATTTTTGTGGGTACATGATTTCATGGCATGTATGGATTAAAAAGTAAAAAACACAGGCTGGTACTTAGTCCAGTGTGGAATTTTGCTATTTCTGTGTTAATGGTGCCAAAGCAGTAAAAAAGGGAGCAGAGGGTGCTGAGACTCTCAGTTTTTAGACTGTATATGAATCTAGCACTGTGGCTATCCCTTCCCTTATATAGGATCCCCAGAAATATCCTGGTTTCAAGATACATTGTGGGTCCATATCCACTCAGTGTTATAGTTCATAAGTCCCATTCACAGAGGTTGTTTTTACTAGTCAGCCAAAGAATGTAATTATTTCAAAGAAGTCATTTAATGAAATAGCATGATAGAAGAAATAATAAACAAAATTTTCCTCCATAAAACTGAAGCTCATTTTCCCATAAATACAGATGCCACTGGTGGGAAGTATGGACACATGTAGGGAACCTGTATAGCCAAGGTGAACACAGATAAAATTTATGCCTCTGATGTTTCTGGATCACCAATGTTTTCTGGTCAAATCATAGTACTGTTCTCACTGGGACTTTTCCTCTTTGGTCTTTCTGTGCAGTGTCTAAGAGATGTATAATCTCTACTGCACACATGGATATAGCATGCTGTCTCTGCCAACTGCTGCTTCCTGCTGGTTTTATGTGGTTGCTACTGAGCAACCCTTCATTAATCTTATGGCCAGGGGATTCTGTTGGTATGAAAAGAGGTGGGAATACCAAAGGCTTGAAAAAAAAATATCAGCAACTATGGCTCCTTTCAGAAGGCAAATAAGAAAATATCATTTAATACTGAACAATATGCCATCTTTCCAAAATCTCACAAGAATAATATTCACCTGTATTGAGGGTAGTCTTTAAAAAAGGATAAAAAGTAAATGGGCAGACTTTCACAAATGATATTCTATAGGAGACCACATCTTTATAGATACATAGATTACTGAAAGGTACTAGGAATATTAGATCACACTATATTTGTCATTTTTGACTATTAAAAAATAATTTGATTCAGTAGCACAAAATCGTCCCTTAGAAATTCTTCCATAATTGTGTCTCCCATCCATATGATAAAATCCTACAATATTCCTTGAAAGAAGTTACAATATAAATGCTTGATTTTGCTCTGATTATTGATATCAAATGAAGTATAAAGTAAGGAGACACATAATAATTATAGCTAATATCAATAGAATACAATTAAGTTTACACCACATTTTATATACTTTTTGTAATGAATTTTCTATATGCTTCTGTGTATGAATAACTAACTATATTGGTAACTAGTACATTTTGAAGTTTCATTTAATCAAATCCATAATCACTTAAAAATATTCAGCATGCATAGGAAAAATAAATTTTTAAAAAAGTCAATAAAGAATGTTTCTTGTCCATAATAAGCCTTGCAATTGGTAGAACAAGACATGGAGTCGATCCATCAGCACCTACATATTGGATCAGAAACTAGGCCAGAAAAAGGTGGGAGGGAGAGAGAAGGCCAGATTGCATTTGGTCAGTTGTACAATGCTTTTCACAACTTAGACATCACAAAAAACTATAAAGAAAAAACTGCCCCAATATCTTAGATGCAGAGAAATAGATAAAAATTGAAAGAATCTACCAATCACTTCCTGAAAGAGATCCCCAAAATGAAAACTCCCAGGAATATCATATCTCACTCCCAAAGCTCCCAGGTCAAGGAGAAATTATTGCAAGCAGCCAGAAACAATTTAAATATCATAGAGCCATAGTTAGGATAACTCAAGATTTAGCACCTCACATGCTAAAGGTGTGAAGAGCTTCAGACGTGATATTCTAGAAGGCAAATGAGCTAAGAATACAGCCAAGAATATTCTACCTAGCAAAACCCAGTATAATACTGCTGTTTTTAGAGCTAATTCTGGGGGTCTTCCAGTTTTCAGTGCTTCCAAAGTGGTGTGTTCTGGTGAAAGGTGTGGTCCTTACTCTCTTGGTCTGTACCCTGAAGGAATGGCCCTTGTTCTCCCCAAGGCTAAAAGCACTAATACTCATCTCTGCTCTGTTTCTTGACTCCATCCTTCAACCAATACAAATTTTAGAATATTTAAGAAAACTAGGTCATTTTGATATATCATTAACCTTTAGGTCTAGCATTATAACCATGTCTTCCTAGGGCATGGTGACACATACTACTAGGGAGGTTGAAGATGGTGAATTTTTACATGTCATCATCAGTCCTTATAAGACATGATAACAATGTCTTAATGTCATAGGTTTTTTGGTTTCATTGGCAGAGGCAAGATACTAAAATTATACACTATGAATCTGACCCAGTGCTGCAATTCTTAAGTTTTGTTATGGTCCAGGATTAAGTAGCCCATGGTTTAGTCTCCTGCTTGTCAGGTTCATAAAGTTAGCATCGTGTACATTATACCACTGTGCTTTTAAAATAGCAGGAATTTAATAATTTTAAATTGAATGGAATGGAATAGAAAGGATGTTGAGGAAGTATTCATAGTAATAGCAGATGAAAAAGTTGGGCCACAATAAGTACAAATAATGTATTTTAGGAAGTGGTTGCCTATGTTCAAATTTTTGCTATTTAAAGGTACAATTATTTCAAATATGGTAATTTTTCCCAAAAAGGAACACATGCACACACGTACACATACATATGCATAATGCGCATGTGTGTTTGTGAATTCTAACAATAGGGACACTTCACAGGATTAATAATTTTTTCTAATTAGGACCCAGCTGTATGTTATTCATCCCCCCAAGTATTTTTATTCTGATAGCATTATGGTGTATAGTAAATATCTGTTTATTAAGAAGGCTAAACAACCGGAAATTTGGAATAGCTAGGTATGAAATAAAATTCTGTCATTCATTTTCATGAGAAAAAAATGAATGACAAAAGGAAAAAAAAAACCCCATACCCACAAAACATACCTACCACTTCTATAGGAACAAAAGCAATATGAGAGATTTACTTTCAAGAAACAATGCAGATTCAGACCAGTCTCCACATTGTCTGTTACAATTCATTAAATTGTAAGCTCCTTGAGATCAGGGACTATCTTTTGTCTTTTTTTTTTGGTATCTCTAGTGCTTAGCATAGTGCCTTTTACATAGTATCCACTTAATAAATGTTTGTTGAATTTTATTATTGAACTGAATCTACATTTACAGTCTTATGCAATTAGAAGTGCTGCTTTTATTTATTGTGACACTTTTTGAATCCTCAGAGAAAATCTAAATTATCACCATTTTGGTTTTAAGATTAAATTTGTTATTGTTTTCAGTCATTTTCAGTTGTGTCTAACTCTTTGTGATCCCATTTGCAGTTTTCTTGGCAAAGATACTGGAATAATTTGCCATTTCCTACTCCAGCTCATTTTACATATGAAGAAACTGAGGCAAGCAGGTTTAAGTGACTTGCATAGGGTCTCACAACTAGGAAGTATCTGAGGCCAGATTTGAAATCAAGAAGATGAGTCTTCCTGACTCCACATCCTGCACTTTATCCAATGTGCTGCCTAGCTGCCCTAAGATATTACACCCTAATTCTTTGAAAATCAATCATTCATAGTTCATATTCTTAGTTGAATAGGTTTTACCTTTTAACATAAAACTTCATCCTTTAACCATTTTAGGTAGTGAAATAAAAATAAAAACAAAATCATTGTTCTTAGAGTTAGAATACTTGGATTCAACTCACAGATTTTTTTCCCCCTGTAATCATTGTGTGACTTTGGAATCATAAAATCTCTAAACCTTTGTTAAATGGAGACCATACAGTGGAAAGGACAGAGGTTCTGGAATCAGAGGATCTTGATTTAAATCTTGACTCTGGTAATTGCTATATGTGATGTTAGACAAATCACATAATATCCCTGGACCTCAGTGTTTTCATATTTAAGTGAAGAGTTTGGATTAGACTACCTCTTCACACATTGTAGTTCTAAATTTGTTAACCTACTTGTCCTTGCCCTACCTACTTAATTAGTAATTAATTTAGGATGATCAAAAAGTGCTTGATATATTTGAAAATCCTTGGTAAACTGTATAGAGCTATACAAACATGAGGCACTATTACTATCATCATTATAATAAAAAATTATTAATAATTTGACATGACATTGCTCCAACTAATTTATAAAAAGAGAATTACATAAGCCTAGTTCCTAAAATATACAAGGTAAGACCAATGCTGATAGAAATAAATTTCCAAGGCATACATGTTCATATTGAAAATTTAACAATCTGTTCATAGAGGTGGTGATACCATAGCCCTGACCCTAATTCTTTATCAAACATATATTTCTATGAACATCCCCTTCATTTTGGGGTGGGAGAAAGAGGATATAACCCAGGGATATTATAAGAAATAAAAATCTCTGTTCTTAAAAATTTAGAGTACAGATACAATTTCACAATAAATGGACTGGTGGCCCATGAATATGCTGGTTTAGGGGGCAAAAAACCAACAATATAGAAAATTCAATCAGTTCTTAAAGGAACTGTAAGATACTTACATCACAATACGGGTCACAGTTACAGTTCCCTGAAGAAGTGAAAGCATAAACTTGGAGATCAAGGAGAAGAACCCCTGAGATTTCCACTTCATTTGGAATTTCATTGCATCACTTATGGTTATCTTAGCCCTTCCTTCTAGCAGTTATTTGAGTTCAATAAAGAATATTTGGAAATAACATTGTCAAAGATGAAAGGTATACATACCCAAAGAGCAGACATTTTTTGATGGTAGTGGGTTCCCAGTACAATAAGAGGCTTCTGTGCTTGGACCTTTACTTTCTAACATTTTATCAGAATCAGGATCAGAAAAGCTCTTGGCAGACTAAAACAGTGGGCTGAATATAATAACATTAAATGTAATAGGGATCAATATAATGTCTAATAGGTTTAAAAAGTCAATTTCACAAATAGAAGATGGAAGAACATTGCTAAAGAGCACTTCATCTGTAAAACTCTAGTTTTAGTGGCTTTTATTGGACTACAATCTCAATATGAGTCAACAGGGGGATAATGATGTATATGGAGGTGTTATGAGGCTTAAATAAGATAATGGATGTAAAGGACATTACAAGTCTTCAAGTATTATGTGAATTCTATTTATCATCATCATTATCATCAATCATCATCATCAATCTTATTCTTCTAGTCATTAGGCCTCCAGTCTGATAATTAAATGTTTAACAACTAGACTCTACAGAACACACACATACATAGACACACTTTAAAATTTATCTGCATTATTAACATTTTTTGAGTCTAAACAATAAAACAATAAGTCAAGCCATACTTTACAGCAATTGCCAATTTCTGAGATGTAGGTGCTTACATAGAAAATTTAACAAGTGGCTCTTTGAAAACCCATTAGAGCAGACTCCAGCACATTCTTGGTGATATGGGAGTCAAGAAGTTTAATAAATTTGGTCGCATTAAGAGAAGTTTATTGGCAAGGGTAAGAGGGGAGAACAATAATTTTGCTCTACTTTATTCTCCTCAAACCACATCTGAATGATTATGCTCAGTTCTGGGTGCCAAATTTTAGGAATTACATTGATAAAATTGTGAGGCATGTTCATAAAAGAGTAATAGAAAAAAAGCATAATGAGAGTATCAGGAATTGAAGCTTATGAGGAAAGTAAGTATGAGAAAGAATATTTTTTTCAAAGCTATATTGGGTTAAAAAAAAAAGATTTCCAAAGAAGGAATCAACATGGTGATGCAACAGTGATAACAGAAGACAGACAGAAGGAAAAAAAAAAAAACCAAAACCTCAACTTATTTTGTTTCTATTTTCTCTGCAAAGAAGAATGATCTTTGAGATGAGGAAATCAGAAAAAATTGCTTATTAAAGAACTAATACTTAACATATATCAGGAGATAGTAGAGGAAACCTTTCTTAATGGGTAGAGTTTGAAACACTTGACTTAATCAAACTATATCCTTTGGTGTTGAAGGAATTAGAAGCTATGACTGGGAGTTAGCTTGATGATCTTTGAAAGATTCTGGAAAATGTAAGATGTAGCCCAGGGTAGGAGAAGAGGAAATGTTGGTATGACTTTCAAAAAGGGAAGAGATCTGAGTCTGTGTACTATAGGCTGTTGAGCTTCACTTTGACTCCTAGCAAAATTCTAGAATATAGTAGTGAATATATGGAAAAGAAATTAGTGATCACAAAGAACCATCATTGCTTCATTAAGAACCGTCAATGATGGATAAACCTAATTTCCTTTGTTGTCATTCATATTGAACCAATTGATCAGGAAAATACTATGGTCCACCTGGATTTTAATGAAGTATTTGACCAAATCTCTCATACTATTCTCCTGGAAAAGGTGGAGAAATGTGGGATGGAAATAGTACCTTTAGATGAATTTGGGACTGGTTGAAGGGCTAGATTCAAAGAGTGGCCATTAGTAGTTCAATGTCAACTTAACAAGAGGGCCCCATCAGAATATTCTAGACTTTGGCACTGTGCTATTTAATTTTTATGAGTGCCATTGATAAAAGTATAGATGGTGTGCTCATTGAATTTTCAAATAAAACACACTTAGGATGGATATCTAATAAGTTTAATGAAAGAGAACTCAAAAAAAGAGATCTTGTTGGAATAGACCCTTGGGTTGAATCTAATAAGGTAAAATTAAATAGGAATAAATGAGAAATCTTACACTTGGATCCATGAAATCAACCTCACAAGTACAGAATGGGGAAAGAATGACCAGAAAGCAGTTCTTTTGAAAAGGACATGGAGGTCTTAGTGAATTGCTATCTAAATAAGCATAAATTGTGCATATAAAGTGTAACAAAGCTTAGCCTGAATTAAGAGAGAGGCATAGAGTTCTACAATAGAGAATTGATAGTTGCTTTGTTCTTGTCAGATTGTGTTCAGAAGATTTTCAGTTCTTTGTGCCACATTTTGTGAAGGATGAGATTAAGATGGCAAGTGTCAAGAGATGGACCATCATTATGGCGAAGAGTCTCAGGTTTATGATATAAGAACACTATACTTACATCACTGAGAGCAGCCATGCTCTTCCATAAAACATAACTTGATGCTACTATCAGAAAGAGACAAAAAGGCTAAATGAAATATCACTTTACTACTTTTGCATTCTTTTTCTATTTCCCCTTGGTAGTTTTTTTTTTTTCAGTAATAGTATTGAGGTCAGGATGTCCTCTGTCTCCACAGCTACCCTTCTACCTACAACAATAAAATTGACTGAGTAAGATACGTGCTTTAAAATCCTCATCATGACCTGGGACTGTTATTTTATTGTTCCAGTTTAATAGATCCAAGAAATGGAAGGCTTCTTTACCCTGCCTTTCACCCCAATTTTTCAAGAAGAGATGCTTCTTGAAAGTTTCATCCTTTCAGAGAGGTAGAGAAAAAAAATCTCAAAATATAAGACAATGGGAGGAAATTGCCCTAATTTATGGAGTGAAGAAGGAACCAGGAGCGCAAGAACTCAGTAAAGAAGAAGATTTTGGGAGCAACTTGCTATGAGACCATCCTGCTACAATCTAAAATGAATTATGCCTAGGGCTCTTTGGTAGTACCCCTCATTATATTCTTTTTCAGACCTTCTTTCTTAATAAGTATCAGTCCCAGATCCAGAATTCTGGGTTGATGGGTTACACCAGCTTGGGAGGTGTCAGCTGCTTCATTTTAGGGAAAAGGAAGCTTCCTAAGTACTTGCTCCTCATTTCCTCTCTCTCGTCCTCCCTTGGATATCTTCATTTTGGCCATACAGCTTAAATGTTTCAAATAAAAGGACCTTTTGCTTTCAGCATTAAAAATAGTTGAGTTTTCCCATCCAATTTTTTTTTTAGTTTGTTTACTTTCTTTATTAAATTTTTTTGAGTTACATCTTTTCTCCCCGTCTTTCCCTCGCCCACCGCCCCAAAACAGCCATCCCAGTAATTCCCCCCTCCCCCAGTCTATTCTCTCCTATGTCACTTTTTGGTAGGGCAGGATGGATCTCCCAACTGCAGTGCCTGTGTATCTCAAGTTCCAGTTGGATGTAGTCAATAATAATAATAATAGTTGCATAT
>JAQQSU010003141.1:0-14453 GCA_028627135.1 Pseudochirops cupreus | reverse complement strand
AAAAAAAAATCATCTTCAATGAGCATAAATTACATATCTAATATACAGTCAACCACTTGTGAACATGCTAAACAAAAACATACTTATTTTTGCTATCTCTTCTCTCCTTACTTTTTCTTGAACTAAACAATCCTTGGCTAGCATTGCCCAAGAATATCAACCTGCACGCTGAAACAGTTAAATTTGAGAGGCTTACACTGCTTTTTTTACTCCCTCCATTAGAATTATTTTTTGATCTTGAAGAAGCTGCAGTCATTGTTCTGTGACTTAAGTTTGAAGTTTTTATGTGAATGAAATGTAAGCTTCTATTTCTTAGCTGGGCAATAAAGCAGTTCTTAATCGTCTCCCATTTTTGGCTCCTAAGAATAGCAATAAAAGTTTTCTTTCTTCCCAATACTATATTCAATGACATTAGTGAAATGAATTTACTGTATGTAGAAATACCAAATTTTATTAATGCTCTAAAATCAAAGAATTATGGCATGAGGGGTTAATGGAGACCATGGGACCCTATTCTGGTATTACTACTTAAGGACTGGAAAAAGCTATAAGCAGAGGGTGTTCCCACTCTGGGGATCATCAGGGTTCTTGCTAAAGTGACAAAATGAAGCAGCCAGAAGGAAAGTCTGCTTACCTGATATGAGTAAAGACCAGTCAGAATCAGAAAGTTGAGACCTTTTATCATTAACTATGAGATCGAACATGGAGGAAAAGACTGGAGGACCCAAGGTCTACAAAGGTAAGAAAGATCTGAGGTGGGAAATAGGTCCAAAAGTCACAAAATGGAGCCAAAGATTTGAGATTTGAAATAACTCAAAAGATAAGTATGGTTAACAGGTTGTTCTGTGGTTGTTGCTGTTGTTGTTGTTGTTGTTGTTTATGCCTTCCAACCCACCTTTGTGTTTAGGTGTGTTGCAGGTCTGGGAGTGGGGGTGGGGAAGGAATAGGCTGAGGGAAAACAGAATTGGGAGGGAGGAGGTTCTTGTGACCCACTTCACTGGTCCTTAGTACCTGGTCAGACTTTGACAAAGTTGTTCTTAGAAAGATGCCTACATTTTATCTTGACCATAGTGAAAGATTGTCTTTCTAAGGATAAATGGGGCAAGGAGAAGTGAAAGGAAAAGTATAACTGATCTCACCAGTGTATTGTTTAGGGAGGAAATTGTATATGTATATAACATAACTATATATACGCACATATATGTGTGTGTGTATGAGAAAGAGAAATCAAAGAAAACTCTTTTGAAGAATTCCTGCTTAGAAGAGAAAGAATTATAACTCTGACTAAACTCCTAAAAGAATCTATTCCTCTGGGACAACAGAAGTTTTCCCTTTTAAGTTTAGTCTTCATAAAGATCCATGAGAGGAAATGTGGTCTAGAGGAAAGTGTGCTCTCACTCTAAAGTCAAAGGATCCGAGTTCAAATCCTATCTTTTGTTTACAACTACTTTGAAGTTGGGCAAGTCAACTGCCCCACCTCCCTTGACCTCAGTTGCCTCATCAGTAAAATTGGAGGGATGAATTTAGCTGGTTTCTTAGGTCCTTTCTAGCCCTTGACTTATTATTCACAATGATTTTTGTATTTTTGGTTGCTGTAACTTATTTATGTTTTTGTTTTTAAATTTCAATTCTTGGCAAAGGAAGAACTTTCTAAATATTCAAGGAAGTTTAAAAATTATTTTGTTATAAGTAACTGACAATTATAAAAGCTCTGTTAAGTTCACTCAAACTTAATTTAAGTGACATTAGAATCTATCCATACATGGGAAAATCACTGTTTACTTCTTTCCCCCACACACATGTAACTTCAACTATGTGATGAGATCCTGGTGGGGAAATTTCCTCTACCAAGACAGCTCTTTGTCTGTTAGAGGCTTAGAGGTTTCCTAGAATAGGTAGGGAGAGACAGTGACTCATTCAGGGTCACACAGCTATGAAGACATAAGACTTGAACCCTTGTATTCCTGACCCTGAGCATGCTCCAACTTTTTGGAAACACAGGTGAGAGCTGATGATAGGTATACACAAAAGGTGGATAAGCAGCTCTTGACAAGACCTCACACCAGAGACATTAGTCCTCTCTGAATATCCCATGCATTCCATTCACATGTAATTTCCAAGTAAATCCCTTGTTCCAGAAACTTTAACCAGAACCAACGAAAAACTCATTATGAAAAAAAAATTATTTATTTATTGAATTAATATTATTTATATATTATTAATACTAATTAATAATTGATGATGATTGAATTAATAATTATTTTTTGAAAAAAACCTAAACACCCTAAACAAAAACAAAACAATGACAGAAATCATCCAGCCTTACTCTCCCTTGAATTCTTCCCTTTCTTTCCCAACCTACCTCAAGTTTATCCTCATCCAGGACAACATTCATTAACATTCATAAGAGATTGAATCAGTCACAATGATCTCAATCAAATATTTAATTTATCAATCAATCCAAAAGCCCATTTATATTTAAAAAAATCTGCTATGGATCAGGTACTGGGGTTACAAGACAAAAACGGAACAGTCCCTGCCCTCAAGGAGGGCACAACACCCACATATAGAAGTTGGTACTAATTATATGCAAAGTAAATAAAAGGTAATTTCTGGGGATGAAGAAAGATAAAGCCATGAACAACTTACAGTCTGTCGGTGAGAAAGGATCAAAGAAGGCCACAGAGGAGACTGCACTGGACTTCAAAATTAAGGAAGCTAGGAATTCTTGGCGGTGGAGTTGAGCCATGGTACAGAGGAAACAACTGAATCTACAGTCAGAGGACATGGTTCAGAAGAAACAACTGAATCTATAGTCAGAGGACTTGAGTTCAAGGCCCACATCGGATGCCTTCAACTTGGATAGACCTTGGATCATCATTTAAAGTCCACAGACCAGAGTTTCTTGTACCTTAAAATGAGAGGGTTAGAATTGCTAATCTCTGAGATACCTTCCAGCTGTGGAAGGTACGTAACAGTTTATGCAAAAGTATGGAGACCAGAGGTGGAATGCCACGTGAGGAAGGTCAGTTTTGCTGAAATGTAGAGTGAACGATGAGAAGTAATATATAATAGCCCTGGAGGGACCCAAAGCCTTAACCTTCAGTATTTTATTGCTTACTCAAATTTCAAGTATTATGGTAGCTGGTCCCAAGACAGATGCCAACCAAAATCAAGAAGGAAGCAAAATTTCTGTCTTGTATACTCTGCCTTTCAGCCATCTTTTTATTGATAGATAATAAATATTGATAAACATTGTCTAAGATACCTAATCAAGTGGGGTCTGACACCTGTAACTAAATGCCTTTCTTGACAGAAATCCTCCTTCTAATAGACATGATTTGTAGTAACCATTAAATGGAAAAACAAGAGGGTTTAGTGTAAAGACCCTTGGGTTAACAATCAGAAAACCAGGGTTCTAGTCATAATTATGTCACTCGTTCCCTATAACCCTGAATAAGTCACTTAAAGTTTTTGAGTCTCTGTTTCTTCATCTTTAAAATGGGGATAATCTTACTGTTTAATACCTATCTCATGTAATTGTTCTTAGAATTAAATGGGACAGTGGGCAAGAAGCACTTTGGAAACCATTAAAGGACAGATAAAGGGCTTATTGTTGTTGTTAATTACTAACAATTAAGGATGAGAGCACAGCTAGACGATTCAGGGTAGCTAGATGGCACAGTGGATAGAGTGCCAGGCCTCAAGTCCAGAAGAGTCATCTTTCTGAGTTCAAATCTAACCCCAGATACTTACTAGCTGTGTGACCCTGGGCAAGTCATTTAACCCTGTTTGCCTTCGTTTATTCATCTGTAAATGAGCTCTAAAAAGAAATGACAAACCACTCCAGTATCTCTGTCAAAAAAATTCCAGAGTCACAAAGAGATGGACATGACAGAAACAAATGAACAATGACAAAAACAATGAGAAGGTACAACTAGCTCTTAACTTGTATCAAATTTTTCTTAATTCTAGCCTGGGAAGAATTTGAATAGATTTTGAATAGTATTTCTTATTGTATGCCAACTCAACGATGAGAATCATGTTCCATAATGACTCAGGGCTTAGAGGTAACAGATACTAGGAAAACCATGGATAACTGTGTTATAGAGAACTTCATAAATTTCAAAGCCTTTGGACTTGGTGACTTATGGCTCAACGAATGGGAAGAAACAATACATAGAGACTCACTTTGTTCTCATAAACCCCACATATACTTTTCCCAACTAAAACTGCCTTTGCCAGATGAGGTTCAACCCGGTACAAATGAGGTAAAAGAAACCTGGAGGCTTTTTGTTAAAATCAGTCTTGATCTGAGGGTTCATAGTACAGACTTTTCTAAGGACAAGCTTGTGAAGAGCCAAATTTCTGTGCTCACAGGAAATTCAACTTCATTCAGATTTTGAGTGACAGTAATGAACCCCTCTAGTTAGTGCTATAATTAAATTCACCTTCAAAATTCTCCTTGTATACAGTCTGAAGCAACAGAAAGAACGTTGGCCCAGGAGTGAGGGGAGCTGGATCTTTGCTTTATGAACTTAACAAGCCACTTCCCTTTCCTTGTCTCACTTTTTCCATCCATAAAATGAGAGGTTTGGACAAGGTAATACCTAGAGATGATTCTTATTCTAATATTCTAAATAGGCTCAAGAGAGGCAACCATAATGGAAGCCATGGGAACTTTGGACACTCATATTGACAGGACTTTTAATATTCATTTTTAGAAGGGCTACTGAGTAATATGAAATATTCTATATTTTTCTGAACTCATGGATGATCTCATGTGTAGGCAGAGTGGGTAACTGCCTGTTTGGAATGATTCTAAGGGAGTTGATTAAAAGGAAGCCACAAATTATAATATTAAGCATTTTGCAACCTTTAGAGACAATTTAAATTCCAAGGATTATTATTTTTCCATGGTAGTAATAATGTAAAATTTTAAGTAGCAATTATAAACTTATTGAGTAAATGTTTAATGTGGGCTTAATTAATTCAATAAAATCATCTGTAGAATATTTATCCAAAACCAGGAAAGGTTGAGATTAAATCCTGTCACCATTAAATGGGCACACAAATAGTTATTATTATGGTAAGATCACAGATATAGAACTAGAAAGGAGCCTAGAGGCTCTCTAATCTAACTTTCTCGTTTAATAAATAAGAAAATGAGGCCCAAGGAGGTTAAATCACTTGCCCACAGTTACACAATGTCTAAGATGGGATTGAAACTCAGGTCTTCTGACTTTTTTTTTTTTGCAAGGCAATGGGAGTTAAGTGACTTACCTGGGTCACATAATTAGTAAGTGTTAAGTGTCTAAGGCCAGATTTGAGTTCAGGTCCACCCGACTCTAGGGCCAGTATACTGTACTACTTTTTCAAAGTACCTTGGGAAAGAAAGGGATTCTTATTACTGTGCAAGTTGGTTCCTTCCAGCCCCCCAAAAATATGTGTCACATAGAACATGTACCCCAAACATTTACCTTGAGATAAAGATAACAATTCCTCAGAAAACATTAGAGTCAAAAAGGGCCAAAATGATCATTTTGGACAAGCTCCTCACCTTATAGATAAAGAAACAGAAGCCCAAAGAGGGCTGGCAGCATGTCAAGATGGCAGAACTGAGACTAGAAGCCTTCTCTACTGACTCCGGTTCTGGGGATTCCTATTACATGGTGAAGTAAAAAGGAAAAGACAACCTGAAGTTAGAAATATTTGTTGCAGCATGCTTTCATGATATGCATGTGCTTGTGTGTGTGCATGTGCATGTGCGTGTGTGTGTGTGTGTGTGTGTGTGTGTGTGTTTTCTACCTTCTCTACAGGCTCCACTTCTGGGGGAAAAAAAGTAGTCTCATTCAGGATATTTCCACTGTAGACAGGATTTTCATGGCAATGCTTATATTTCTGTTATATGCACTTTGAAATTTCCAGCTAATTGGAGTTAATCACTGGCAATGAAATTAGGTAATTACATATTAACAGTTAATGTTCGATAAGGATGGAGAAAAGAGGCAGCCAGGGTATTTGGGTATCTCATATCTCCTTTGTCCTAGCTGTGTCTGTGGCTCTTCCTTCCTAACACCAGATTTAGAGCAGAAAGATCTCCAAAACCAACCCCCTCATTTTACAGCAGAGGAGACAGAAGTCTAGTAAAGAAAATTGACTTCTGCAAGTTTCAATAGGTGGTCCACCGGGATTCAAACTCAGGTCATTTGTCACCAAGACCAGTGCTTTTGCAATTGTACCAAACTCTCTATGTTTTTTTGATTTGTTTAATTTTTTCATCTAGTCTAGTTTATTCTTTAAGTGGGAAAATTCAAGTCTTGAAAGATAGGAGTGTGTTTTTTATTTTAATTCATGAGCATCATCTATGCTTAATTGTGGAAGCACATTTTAAATTAATTTTTTTATAATCCAAAGAAATACATTTTCTCTACTTCCTATCTCCTATCCTGTTGGGGAAGAAAAAATAAAATAACAAAAAATTCCACGTAGGAAATAAATTCTTTCATTGTCCACGTTCAGAAAATAAATGTCTCCCTCTGCACCCTGAATCCGTCACTCCCTACTAGGATGTGAGTTGCCTATATCATCACCAGTTCTCTGTTGAGCAGAGTTCTTTTTTAAAATTTAATTTATTATATTCTGAACTTCAGAAATAAAACAAACACTTCCATAACATAGTAGAATAAGAAAAAAAAAGATGATTTCACATGAGATTGAAAATCTATCATGTACAACTTGTTTTTCATTTTAAATATATAATGAAGTTATCATGTAACTTTCTCTTTTTTTCCCTCTTTTTCTTCTTCCCCTCCTCACCCTAGAGATGGTTACCATTAGACACAGCTGTGTATGTCTGTATGCATATGTGTGTGTGAAATCATTCTGGACTGTAAATCAGAGTTTATACAGCTTTCAAAACAGTTGGTATCTACAGCGGTGTTGTTATTGTGCGAATTGTCCTCCTGGTTATGCTCCTTTCATTCTTATTAACTGATAAAAGCATTAAAATTTCTTTCTTTATAATAATGTATTATAAGAGAAATCATTTTTCTAATCCAATTTTCTTCATTCTGTATCAATTCATATTGGCCTTTCTATGTCTCTTTGAAATCATCAGTTTCCTCATTTTTCATAGCACAATGGTACTCCATCCCATGCATACACCAAAATTTGAAGAAATGGTGAAAGATGAATGTGACAACAGTAGTTTCCAAGGTTATTTATTACATATCTCTACAAAGGAAGTGATATGTTGTAGTAAAAGGAATTCTCACATTGGCATCAGAAAACCCGGATTCAAATCCCCACCTAACATTTATCAGTAGTGAGACTTTAGCCAAATTTTTCTATGTCTTGGGTTCTCTCATCGTCAACCTATGGATAAGATTATTGTTGTCTATTTTGCACTGTTTCTGTGAGCACCAAATGTGGCAATGAGAATAACACATAATCTATATAAATGTAAATTATTCATATGGAAAGGGAGTGTGGTAGAGAAAGATATTAGGTCTGGAGTCAGAAGATGGATTCAAATTTAGGCTCTTCTACCTATTTACTTGTGTGGCCTAGGAAAAATTATTCAATTTCTCAGGGTGTCCATTTTCTCATATGTAAAATGTAGGTATTAGACTTTATGGTTTCTGAGATCCACTATAAAGGAAGGGAACAAGCATTTATATAGGCCCTACTATGGGCAAGACACTGTGCTAAGTCCTTTTTTTAATTTACAAAAAAGTATTTGATCAGAGTCTCACAACCAATCCTGTAAGGTAGGTCGTATTATTATACCCATTTTGTAAATGAAAAAACCAAGGCAGGCAAAGGTTAAGTGACTTGCCCAGGACCACCCAGCTGGTATCTAAAGCTTGATTTGACTCTAGGCCTGGATTTCCATCCTCTGTGCAACCTGGTTGTCAATGATTATTGCAATCTTTTTTTAAAGTGAAGGACAGATTAATCTTTTTTTTTAGATACTCAATTAAAGTCTTATACAGATTTCCATTTTTTTTGATTCAAGTATTTGCTGTGGTATACAGGCAGTACAGGCTAGAAAAATCATACAACTTTGGCCCCCAAAATACCAGGTAATAGAATAACATTTTTCAATCTTTTAAGATGAAGAGAAAACTTCTTTTGCCCTTAACAACAACAATTATAAGAAATCATTTTAGAAACCGTCTCAGTGAAAGACAACGACAAATATCAAAGGTGTTTATGTAGAGGCTTGGTCTACGTGGGAAAAGCTGATGTGGAGGGTAAGTATTTGGATAAGTCCCCAAACCAACTATTGTGAGCAATAATTGCTCATGCTGTGCCTCCCTCACTGTCTGCAAAGGAATAGCCCAAATAGGAAAGTTCTGTCAGTTAGCACAAAGCAATTTCATCAGCAATAAAAACTCCATCATAAATGGGATTTTTAAAAATTTATTTTTGTGTGGTTCATAAAGCTAGATGCCCATCATCCCAAAGCATCCTGCTTAAAAAAATGGAAATAAAGATCTCCTGACCCTTTGACGTGACGGAAACTTTCAGATGAGATTACGGGTATCCAAAGCCTTCATGGGGTTTGCTTATTGTCCCTTAGGCTGTGATTTTACAACTAGTCACCAACTTATAAATACAACTTAAAAATTATACCTGAGCTAATGTGTGATTCATATGCAATATTTCATTTAAGCTTCACAAACAAGTCTCTAAAATAAATATTTCCTTTTTATCTTCATCTTGCCAATGAGGAAACTAATGCTGGAAGTCCATAGTCACATAGCTGATCTGTTTCAGACACAGGATTTGAAACCTAGAACTTCCTGACTCAGTTTTACAAATATAATGATACCTGTAGGTAAGTGGAACAGTAGATAGGGCACTGGGCCTGGAGTCAGGAAGCCAGGAATATGAGTTTAAATATGACCTCTGACACTGGCTGTGTGACCCTGAGCAATTCACTTGCCTTAATTTTTTTGCCTCAGTTTCCTCATCTGTAAAATGAGCTGGAGGAGGAAATGGCAAACTACTCTAGTATCTTTGCCAAGAAAACCACAAATGGGGTCATGAAGAGTCATATGTGACTGAAAATGACTAAACAACAAATATATACATATTTAGATGGAAATGTAAATTGTTTTAGATAGATAGATAAAACTATATGGATATATAAAATAAAAGATAATAAGAGGACAATAATTTATTCTAGGATTTATTTTAACTGAATTCTTTTGAAAAAGATGAGATTTGAGATAATAATGCCAAATACTGAGATAGTAATGAATTGGGATAATAATAATAAAACCAAAAGTAGCAATGTGATACCAAAGAGTGCTTTAAGGATGCAAACTGCTTTACACAAAGACATGTACATATACATATACATATATATGCATACATGCACATATATGTATATATCTGTATATATGAATATATGTATAAGCATATATATGTGTATGTGTATATGTAAATGTGTAAATATATGTAAACAATGTAAATTGTTTATATATACATATATATACACACACATATATATACATATATATGTATACACACACACAAACATATATGCAGCAGTGACTGTTTCTTGAGCTCTCAACCCAGATTGCATGTGGGGATTGAGTGGCTGATCAAAGGGAAATTGCAGGGATGTCTTTGCTAGTGCTGAGATAGGATTCTCTTACTTTACCTTGCTTGGATCTGGATCACTGTCCTGGGCTGTGATCCTAGGGTGAGGAGGACCTCTGGCATGGTAGAGCTTGTGGCAGCAGTGGAGAGGGAATATTCCTCACAGTTCCAAGGCAGAAAAGAGTGCTTGTTACCACTCACAAGAAAGAGTACAGACCAAGAGAGAAGTAAGCACCTCTTCTTTGATCATACCACCTTGGAAGAACTGAAACTGTATAGGTCTCTAGAAGTATCTCTGAAAACAACTGAACAAAACTCCTGAAGCTTTGGACAGCGCACCCTCAACACTGGAAGCAGAGTCCTACCTTAACAAAGAGTTAAAAAGTCAAGTAATTGGCTGAGAAAATGATCAAACGGAACAGAAAAACCTAAGACTGTAGAATCTTTCCTTATTTACAAGGAAGATCAAAATATATGCCCAGAAGATGACAACACTGAGCAAACAGAGGAAGCACAATCAGACCATAGAATCTTTTTTTGCACACAAAAAGCATCAAAACATGGAACCAGAAGAAGACAACAAAGTCAAAGCTCTGATGTCAAAAGCTTCCAAGAAAAATATAAATTGGTCACAGGGCATGGAAGAGCTCAAAAAGGATCTTGAAAATCATTTAAGATAAGTGGAAGAAAAACTGGGAAGAGAAATTAGAGTGATGTAAGAAAATCATGAAAAACAAGTCAACAGCCTGACTGAAGAAAATAACACCTTAAAAAAAAAAGACTAACTCAAATGGCAAAAGAGATTCAAAAAGCCAATGAGGAGGAGAATTCTGCATTAAAAAGCAGAATTGGCCAGATGGAAAAAGGAACTTCCAAAGCTCGCTGAAGAAAATAATTTTTAAAAATGAGATTGGAGCAAATGGGAGCTAATGACTTTACGAGAAATGAAGATGCTATAAAAAACAAATTCAAATGAATGAAAAAATTGAAGGCGATGTGAAATATCTCATTAAAAAAATGCTGACCTGGAAAATAGATCCAGGAGAAATCATTTAAAAATTGATGAGCTACCTGAAAGCCATGATAAAAAAAAAGAGCCTTTCAACTTTCAAGAAATTGTCAATGCCCCAATATTCAAGAACCAGAGGGCAAAATACAAATTGAGAGAATTCACCAATCACCCCCTGAAAAAAAAACCCCAAAAAGAAAATTCCTAGCAATATTATAGCCAAATTCTGGAGTTCCCAGGTCAAGGAGCAAATATTACAAGGAGTCAGGAAGAAAGAATTTCAGTATTGTGGAAACACAATCAAGATAACACAAGTTGTACCAGCTTCTACATTAAGGGATCAAAAGGCTTGGAATATGATATTTTGGAGCTAAAAGGAGCTGGGATTAAAACCAAGAATCACTTACCCAGTAAAACTTGAGTATAATACTTCAGGGGAAAATATAGATATTCAATGATATAGAGGACTTTCAAGCAACTTGATGAAAAAATCAGAGATGAACAGAAAATTTGACTTTGAAATACAAGAAGCATGAGAAGGTAAACAGGGAAAAGAAATCATAAGGAACTTATTTTTTAAGATTTATTTATTTATTTATTTTAAGTTTACAAGATTCAGTTCCACAGTCCCTTGAGTTTCAAATTTTCTCCCCTCCCTATTCCCTGCCCCCATGGAGGCATACAATCAAGTATAGGATCTGCAAATACTTTCACATTGGACATTAGTCTGGTTTTATAGAAGGGTTGTAGCCCATAGAGTGAACAATGGGAAAAAAGAAAGAAAATCAAATATGGAAAATAACGCTAGCATGTAGATTGCTTCAGTCTCCATTTAAACCATATTATTTCTAGATCTTTCTCAGAATGTAGATATCTCCTTCCATCCTGTGGACACAAGAGTTGTGTTATAACTGTGCATTGCTGAGAAGGGCCCAGTTTTTCAAACTTGGTTGTCACACATACAATGTGTCTGTGATTCTGTACAAATTTTCCTGGTTCTGCTCTTCTCACTTAGCATCAGTTTATATAAGCCTCTCCAGGTAAATATGAAGTCCATCTCCTCCTCATTTCTTATAGCACAATACTATTCCATTACATTCATATACCACAACTTGTTTAGCCATTCCCCAATTGATGGGCATCCCCTTAATTTCCAGTTTTTTGCCACCACAAAGAGAGCTGCAATAAATATTTTTGTACATATGGGTCTTCCTCCCACTTGTATGATCTCTTTGGGATACAACCCCAGAAGTGGTATTACTGGATCAAAAGGTATGGAATTATTTATAGTCCTTTGGGCATAGTTCCAGATTGCTCTCCAGAATGGTTGTATCAGCTCAAAGCTCCACCAACAATGCATTAGTGTAACACTTTTTCCACATCCTCTCCAGCATTTACCATTTTCCTGTTTTGTCATCTTAGTCAATCTGGCTGAAGAGACGTAGTACTTCAAAGTTGTTTTGATTTGCATTTCTCAAATCGAGAGTGATGTAGAACATTTTTTCATGTACTTATAGATGTCTTTAATTTCTGCCTCTGAAAATTGCCTGTTCATATCCTTTGGCCATTTATCAGTTGGGGATTTATTGTATTCTTATATTTTTTACTTAATTCTCTGTATGTTTTAGAAATGAGGCCTTTATCACAGACACTGGCTGTAAATATTCTTTCCCAATTTCCCACTTTCCTCTTAACCTTGGTTACATTGGCATTGTTTGTTCAGAAACTTTTCAATTTAATATAATCAAAATTATCCATATTGAATTTTATAATGCTCTCCAAATCTTCTTTGGTCATAAAGTCTTCTCTACTCCAGAAACCTGACAGGTAAACTATTCCTTGCTTTCCCATATTACTTACAGTATCAGCCTTTATAATTAGATCATGCACCCATTTAGACTTGGCTTTGGTGTTGTACAGCATTATGCCCAGTTTCTGCCATACTATATTCCAATTTTCCCAGCAACTTTTGTCAGATAGTGAGTTCTTATCCCAAAAACTAGAGTCTTTGGGTTATTAAATAGTATATTACTATAATCGTTGACTACTGAGTCTTTTGTACTCAATCTATTCCATTGATCCATTACTCTATTCCTTAGCCATTACCAAGCAGTTTCAATGACTGCTGCTTTATAACACAGATTAAAATCTGGTACAGCTAGGCCATATTCCCTAGCATTTCTTTTCATTAATTGCCTTGATATTCTGGACCTTTTGTTCTTCCAAATGAATTTTGTCACTATTTTTTCTGTTTCTACAAAGTAATTTTTTGGTAGATTGATTGGTATGGCGCTAAATATGTAAATTAATTTAGGTAAAATTGTCATTTTTATTATATTAGCTCAACCCAGTCATGAGCAACTGATGTTCTTCCAGTTAGTTAGATCTGATTTTATTTGTGTGAAAAGTGTTTGTAGTTGTGTTCATAAAGATACTGGGTTTGTTTTGGCAGATAGATTCCCAAATATTTTATAACGTCTATAGTAACTTTAAATGGAGTTTCTCTTACTATCTCTTGCTGTTGTGTTTTGTTGGAAATATATAGGAATGCAGAGGATTTTATTTTACTTCATATCTTGCAACTTTGCTAAATTTATTTATTGTCTCAAGAAGTTTTTCACTTGATTCTCTACGATTCTCCAAGTATATCATCATATCATCTGCAAAAAGTGAGAGCTTAGTCTCTTCTTTGCCTAATTGGATTCCATCATAAGGCACTTATTAAAGTTGAACTATTTGCATTCCTACATGGAAAAACAATCATTGTAACTTAAGAAACTTTTCTCAGTATGAGGATAGTTGAAGGGAATACATAATGAGTCGATCTTACTCTCATTACATTTGGCTTAAGGAGTGAATAATATACACACTCAATCGCGTATCTTACCCTACAGGAAAGTAGGGGGGAAGGGAATAAGAGGGAGGATTATAGAAGGGATGGCAAATTGAGGGAGAGGATAGTTAGAAGCAAATAATTTTGAAAAAGGACAAGGTCAAAAGAGAAAACAGAATAAATAGGGGTGGCAGATAGGATAGAGGGAAATATACTTAGTCTTTCTCAATATGACTACTATGGAAATGTTTTGCATTATTACACATGTATTACCTATATTGAATTGCTTGTCTTCTCAGTAGGGTGAGGAGGAGAGAAGGAAGAGAATCTGGAACTCAAAGTTTTAAAAACAATCGTTAAAATTCTTTTTAATTGCTTTATACATGCAATCAAGAAAAAAGATATACAAGCAAAGGGGTATAGAAATCCATCTTGCCTTAACAGAAAATAATGGAGGGGGGGTGGGTATTAGGAGGGAATATAAGAGAGGGAAAATTGGGGAAAGGAGTATTTAGTATGCTTGCCAACTTGGGGTGAGGGTAAGAGAGAGATGGGAAGGAAATCTGTAACTCAAAATCTTTGGGAAATGAATGTTGAAAACTAAAAATAATTTTTAAATTAATTTATTTTTAGTTTTCAACATTCATTTCCACAAGATTTTGAGTTATAAATTTTCTCCCCGTCTTTCCCCTGAAGCATTATACTCAGTTTTTCTGGACAGGTGATTCTTGGTTTTAGTCCTAGCTCCTTTGACCTCCAGAATATCATATCCCAAGCCCTTTGATCCCTTAATGAAAAAGTTGCTAGATCTTGTGTTATCCTTTTTTTTAATAATAAATTTATTTTATTAAATTTTGTTTGAGTTACATATTTTCTCCCTGTATTTCCCCCGCCCACCACCCCAAAACAACCAACCCAGTGTTTCCCCCCTTCCCCAGTCTATTCTCTCCTATGTCACTTTTTGGTAGGGCAGGATGGATCTCCCAAATGCAGTGC